>CM053269.1:95314312-95395485 GCA_028583415.1 Protea cynaroides
TAATACATAGAGTCTCAAATGTTTACTTTATATTTGTACATAGAATTTCTATTTTGAAACATGATTAATATTCCTCCCTATGACTATATTTTGATGAAAACATTAGTTCTATTTTAATATAATGTGATTATGCAAGATAATCTAGTATCTAGTCAATGATTCTTTTTTCTCTTGCAGAGATTGTTGTTACCTCAAGCACTAGGTTAAGCAAGGGGGGTGCACTGACTGGAATTGTATTAGGGGTCATGGCATGTTTTGTTACATTATCTGCAATTATTTTTATCCTTATAAAGAGAAGTCGTATGAGAAAGCTGCTGATCGACATTTTCAAGAGTACGCCAAGGTGAGTAACTTCATAAAAATTTCTGAGTTTATCTCACATATTTTAAAAGCTTGGATAGGTCCAAGTCGAAAACAGTAGGGTATCAGCCTTAACTAATCATTCAAATCAATCTTGGCACGATACCAAGACAATTTTACCTTTAACTCTGCTCACATGAGTCAAAACTCACAACCTTTCTATGCCAACAAACTTTGGTACGAACAAGTGATCATACTTGATGTTCAGGTTTGACTCGCATGTAACAAGTGGAATCAATATACACTATACCAGGACATGATTTATACCATGCCATGATGATGGAATGATTCATCTGAATTGAAAATGATGCTATATATGGCTCTTTACCGATGGATTCTAGACATTTTAGGTGTGATGAGACTCTGCACTAGAATGGATCAAAAGGTCTAAAAGTGGGGTTTGAGCATAGGAGTTTCAAGTAAGTTTGGATAAAAGAAAACCTGAAATTTAAATTTCACTTAAAATTCATGGGTATTTAGATCGAATGGAAGCAAGGAAGGAGGGAGGGAGGGAAGGGAGATGCAAAGAGCATGGAATAGAGTTAGGGGACTGGGTTGTGGGGAAATTTAGAGGGCGAGTGAGGGTGGAGATGGAGGCGGAGGCAGAGGTAGAGGGCTGGTAGGGGCATAGGTGGAGCCGTGGGGTGGTGGCAGGTCAAAGGTGGGGGTGAGGGCAGGTCCTACACCCCATGGTTGATGATGGGGTCATGGAGAAGGTAGCCTTGTGAAGAGAGCCAGAGTGGAACCAAACTCATAGGAGATAAGCTGGTCATGGGGGACTATGGTATAATGGGAGGAGAGGACATGGGTAATTTAAAAATTTTAAATTATTAGAGTAGAAGGAGAAGTGTAAATTTTTTCTTGGATAGCTAGAAAAGGAATTTTGGATTTTTGAAATTTGAAATTTTAGTAAATATAAGGTAGTTGATTGATGATAATCAAATAATGCAATTGGATTTAAAACTAGACCCATATGCATCATTAATTATAGCCTTAAGCCATTAATTTACATAAAAAAAATATTTTAACAAACATCCACTTATCATATAAAAATAAAATATGAAAATGATATTTATGTCATAAACATTACTGTTATATAAAAACTTCAAATACCATAACCATATTATTGCCTCATAAGGCATCTGTGTCTCATGTAAGTAAAATTATATATTAAAACACTATATATATTAAATGGTCTAATACCATCAAATACCATAATAATAATAATAATAATAATAATAATAATAATAATAATAAAATTAATAATAATAATAATGAACAAAGTAGTGCATCTTCTTAGCCAGTTTTTTGTTCCAACTAATGAATCCATTGACTGTAAATATGACAACCAAACTCCATGAACCACATCCATCAGGATCGCCAAACTGCGACAAATAAAAAGTGTGAAAAAGAGAGTTAGAAATGAAAATAATAATAATAATGATATTAGAGACGTATTTGTAAATAAATCAAAATTTTCTCTTGCTCCAATATGAAATTATTAGTTCTCTTAAAATTGTATAAATATGTCCCCAACCAAAATAAAAAGAAATAAATAAAAAGCAAAATTATTTAAAGTAAAATATTCATAGAGAGTTTAAAGGGGCATGATCATTAATACCCAAATTAATTTTAACTTTACTTAGGGTCCACCAACTTTTACACATACAATTTCATGTGTCCAATCAAAGGGTGATCTATAAAACTAATGACTCAGATTAGCCAAATATACATCTATGGATCATGGACACAAAGTAATCAATCCTACATAATATCATGCATGTGCATGTGCATGTGTGTATGTTTTGTTATGTTATTAAGTGAAAGAGGTTCTTGTAAACTTACATGTTCGGTATAGATATCTTTAAGATCTTGGTAAGTATCCAAAACAAGATTCTTTCGAGCGATTCCAAAATCATATAATTGATCAGTTATATTAGAATTAAAATGATCGAGCACCTACGATTGCTTCTTTACACACTGTATGCATTCATTCAAGTTAAACTCAAGCATATTTATTGCATCTGTTATTCTTTCATATAGGGCAAGAGCATCCAACTTATCATTATGTGGAATAAGTGGTTCATTTTGTATCTTGACCAACATTTGCAAGGCTCGAACTGTTTTCCTTATCGTTTTAGGAAGCACATTATGAATTATAGACATTAATCTAATCTATCGTCGATAACCTACAAACTGATAAAAATAAATATTATATACAAAAAAATCATTAATAATGAAAAAGAAAAAAGAAATTAGAATAACATGATTTTCTAGAAGAAATATGTATACATCAAAATCTATAACTATATCTCCCATGATGGCCTCATGACGTCTTTCATAATGGTCATGGACTTCTTCCCATTTCAGCACTTCCTCGGAATTATCAATGTGGAATTCTGTATCACATATATGACAACGCTCTGGTTAAATATTAGTATTAAAAAACACTCAATATTTATTAGAAAAATATAATCATATGAACTAAAATAAAATCTTTTTTTTTTTTGTACAGGTTAAAATGACTTATCTGGGTTTCAGTATACCTCTCTGTTTGAACTTAAAAACAGCATAATGGCACATTAAAATATCTATTGCATCTAAACCCGTGCTCTCAAACTAATTAAGATCAGGAGTTGAGTATAGATCAGTGATTTTTCAGAACTTACTCATGAAATAAAGGGTCAGCATGTTCACGCCCAGGATGGACCCTTAACTGCAAGTTTTAATTTTGTAGCTGCTTCTTCAACTTGATTGTGGTCCTCTCCATTTCCAAATTAATCAACCTGAAGACCTTTTAGTTCCTTCTGGTGATCAGAAAGTAGTTTAAGGAGCTCTCTATAGCCTTTGTTCCACACCATTTTCCCTATGTAGTATGCACCCTCGGTGAAAGCCTGGTTTTCATTTTTCAGCCGTACTTGCTTTTTCTTGCCAACCTCAAGGAACTTGGGGTTGACACCATGGACATTGCATATAATGGATCTTGGAAGATCCCGTGTTGCAGCCGATAATCTTATAACCTGCCATGAGAGGAACTTTGTAATATCTAGGGAAAGGGAACAAAAGTCAAATAGGTAGATTGAAAATGATTTACTTGTATCAGCATTTGTTTGATTACCAAAAGGTCAACCTACCAATATGAGAATCATCAGAAAGTGTGAAAGAGATCTTGACTAAAGAAAAAAGTGCACAGTGACAAGAAGAGGCTTAGCAAAGAAGGAAGCTTTAGTTTGCTAATCAGGATTAATGCAGCGAAGTAGTCCATGAACTCTAAATTGATGACAAGCAGAAACATGAACCCAGTTAAATCAGTTAGTTGCTATTATTTTGAAGACTACTTACTACGAGTACTTTAACAATTTTGAATATGAAAAAGACATGGCCATCCAAACTACTTTGAGGTCAGCCTCATGAATCCTGACTTGACAATATACTCTAGCAATCGTATTAGCTGTTAATTCATAATTAATCCTGTCTTTCTCACCACTTCAACTCATGATGGATTCTGCTCATCCTTCTACCAACTCTAGTTTGCTTCATATCCTATATTCTCACTGGTGCAAATCCATGGTCTTGGCTCCACACGTCTGAACCCTCTCAAACTACTGGAATTTTACTCAGGGAAATTCAAATATCTTGTTTTTTGAGGTCACACGGACACTTCTATATCTTGTTGGGTCTTATATTTCAGTACTGTTGAATTTGAATTTAATCACTTTTAATAAGCTGGCTCCTATTACATTGACGGTGTAGGTCCAAACTTAGTTTTTTTGTTTGTGTTTCAGTCAATTTCAAATATTATTCTTGTTAATAGAAAAGAGCTTATAAAGTATTTTATAATCAGCAAACTAAAAAGGATACATTTTATAAGACGGTTAAATATCAGAAATTCTATATGGAGAAGAATGTTGGACAACCCAAAAAATGCCATATAAAAAAAATGAAAATGTAGCTAAAATTAGCATGCCGAGAAAAGAGCCAAGTTTTATGACAGTACAGTTTTGTGTAAAGCCGATTGATTGTTGGGTGACAGGGGAAAAACACATCAAATGATTATAACTATGGTAACGATGCTGTGATCAATCATCAAGAAGACCAAGAAAGATAGAATCAGAAATATCCATTGGAAGCAATTTGTGACTAGCAACAATAGTTAACAAGATGAGAAAGTCAATTAAGATGATGTATATCTCCATGTGCAATAAACACATACAAATAGAGAACTCAGAAGCATTAAATGGCCAGGGGAAGGCTGAGGATGACTAGGGGTTGATGTGGAGGGAAGAGAAATGAAAACAGAAAACTTTCGAGTTATGGCCTGCACAGATTGGAATGCAGAACAGGATTTGTGCAGATAACCCAAAATAGCTAGGGGAAAATTAGGACAGCCAAGCTGCTATTTGCAGGGAAAGAAGAGTCATAGCAGTACTACAGTGAGTGCTGTAAAAAACAGAATAGAACCCAAAATTCTCAAGCCAAGGGTTTGACATCCCGCATTGCAGATGCTGTTCCAACTATTTCAGGGACATTTAAGTGACAAACAGCCCCTTGATTTTCTAAATCAACCCTCAATCATGTTGAGTACTGACCATCAACAAAAACACAAAATGAATACAAAAATAAAATATAATTTTTTAACCTTTCCACCTGCATCATCTGGTTGAATTAGTATTCAATAAGAGCAAGACAATTGGACTCTCAAATGCCAGGCCTCGTTAGGGAGAGAAATGTGTATTTGACAAGAATACCATATATATACATATATACACTGAGTGCGGAAGTGGAGGAGAAAGACTTACAACCACCTCTCAAATCTAGCTCCGTGCTATAATGCTCCGACGAATAGCTTTCCAACCATGATAAATCCTTAAAGGAACTGAATGGCAATAGGAAGAGTGATAACTTTTAAGATTTAATTTCAGAAATTGTAGTTAAATCTCCTGCCCTACTGTTTAAATGAATACTACAATGACCTGAGCATTTGGGACGGCCAGATGGCTACTTTTTCAACAAATCTGTGTCTTTTTCCAGGAAAGGGCTGATCCAATTAGTATCCAAATCCTCTCCTCCCAGAGAAGTTCAGGAGGAGGGGCAGCGGCACCCCCGTTGGATGGCCGACACCTAGGGCTCGGGTGAATCCAAGCCCTCCATCCAAGCCGACACCCCTTTGTCGGCTCGGCTTGTCAGCTCGGATGGAAGGCTCGGATTCACCCTAGCCTCAGGTGTCGGCCATCTAGCAAGGGTGCCGCCCCTCCTTCCGAACCTCTAGGAGGAGAGGATGTGGATCCATCTAATTAAATATCTGATCATTAGATCCTGCATTCAACAAACTAAATGACCAAAACATTGTTTCACGGTTCCATTTAGACACTGAATGGAAGTGCTTAAACAAGGATCAAGGTTTAGGGAAAATAGTGATGACTAAATGTAATAGCATAGGTTTAATCAAATCAACGACTTCGGTAAAGTCCGATGTAGGTTCCAATAGAAACATCTTCATCTTCGTACCTTTGGAGGGTGATTGGTTTACAAATAATGGTCGAAATCCAACCAAACCATCTTTCATGCTCTTTCTATGGTTCGCAAAAAATAGCAGGTTATGAAGACTACAATCATTTTGAAGCCCAATAAGACTCGCCCCAAAATTTCCCCACCAATTTGGACGTCGTGCATGCCAGGTCTTGCTACATTAACAGCTGATGGATCCGAGGGATATGTTCAGATCCTAGGTAAGGAACTCTAGCTAGACCTTAAGTAGTGTCGTAGACCTAAGGTAGGTCCAGTGTGCCTTCCAATGCATTGGGCCTAAGAAACCAATGCTAGTGACATGTTTTATGTCGAATCGGAGGCACAACCGGGGGCACACTGGTGGCACAGGGACATGTGTTATGCCCAACCGGCGGCAACAAACTGGAGGCACAATCGGAGGATGAGTCACCCGGCTCGTTGCCGCCGGTTTACGTGTGTGGGTCACTTTCTCTCTCCCCGAATTCCTATAAATAAGGGTCAAAACCCTCATTTGGGTTTTAGCTATTTGGTGGGATTGGTGAAGGTGGATGCTAAGCTCTTGGAGGAGGACTCGGTGAAGCTTGGAAAGTCAAGTCCATAGATTCGTTGGACTTCCCACACCCTCTAAAGGTTAGTCCATCTCCCTCCCCTCTTGCTTGTGGTTGTAGACCACCATTGGTAGTAGTGGTTATTCACCATTAAGGCTACTAAGAAACCCTAGAACTTGGTTAGGAACTTATACACCTCCAATGAAGGTGTTATTTGATGCAAAAACACCAACAAGGGTGGGAGAAATGTTTCCCACCTTCCTATTATGGAAGGAAGTGAGTTGGGTGAGTAAATCCCCAACTTTTATTTCATCTTCTTCGATCAAACCCTAGTTCTCGGACTGAACCAGATGTTGAACCAGATGGATGATCATCCACCTCACTTCCAGAGTTCTCTGGTTTAACAAGTCTTATACCGGATGGATGATCATCCGCCTCACTTCCAGAGAGTTCTCTGATTTAACAAGTGTTAAACCGGATGGATGATCATCCGCCTTGCTTCCAGAGAGTTCTCTGATTTAACAAGTGTTAAACCGGATGATGAACCGGATGGATGATCATCCGCCTCAATCCTCTGGTTCCCTATTTGCTGTAAACCATTAAGGATAAGCTGGCAGCTTATTCCGGAGGATACATCCATTGAAATAACCTGCTGCCTTGGCCACTGTTGATCAGTATGTCTAGTTAGATCCTTCGGGGACTAACCATTGGGTTCTCGGCTTATCTTAGGACCCACATTGGGGCATTTAGGACATGTCCATGCAGGTTAAAAGCTACTTAGCTAACATAATGAACTTATGTAATTTAATAGGTAAACTAGCATGGGTAGTTGAAGAAGCCTACTGCCGACTTCAAGGTTTTTCAGCACTAGTGGTGCCTATAGGTGAGGGGTTCGGGTCCATAAAATTAGGACAAATTTTGTATGTTGTGTTAAATGCCTATTAACATGCCATCCAATAATTGTTTATATCTAAGCATGCATTTGCATTATAACAATTATGTTTGTGGATTGTATGTTGTTTAGGTATGATGGTTCGTGTACGTATGGGAGAATGGATACACGGACCATATTTATAATGCTAATGCCTTAGAGGGCCACGGTGGTCCATTAGAGTGGTGTCGGGGATTCCCGCTAGGGTATAGCCTTTTATTATTAATGCACCTGTTTAACCGTGTATGATGGTTTGTGTGGCATGTGAGAGTACAGATACACGGGCCATGTTGGATTTATTAGCACCCTAGCGGTGGCACGGTGAACCATGGGAGTGGGGAGCCGGGAATCTATGTTGGGGTAAATCCCTTGCTCTCACGTTCGAGTGTTTGCTCGTCGTTTAGGCCGGTGAGATTTCTGCTCATTGCAGTCACCTCCGGGGTTCTTCGCACCTGGATAGTACCAGGACCCTTGTGCCCCGGACTGCACTGCCCAGCCCTACTTATATTGATGCATATGTTTCACCATGTATGATAGTTCGTGTATCCATACACGAACTATGCTGGAATTGCTACCACCTTAGCGGGGGCATGGTGAATCATGGCAGTGGGGAGCTGGGGATCTCTGTTGGGGTACAGCCCTACTTATATTGATGAATATGTTTAGCTATGTATGATAGTTCGTGTATCCATACATGAACTTGTATCCATACACGAACTATGTTGGAATTGTTAACACCTTGGCGGGGGCACAGTGAACCATGGGAGTGGGGAGCTGGGGATCTCTGTTGAGGTGCAACCCTGCCTATATTATGCATATTTTTATTTGTATTGCTAGCCTCTTAGCGGAAGCACGATGATCCATGGGAGTGGTGAACCGGGGATCTCTACTAGGATGCGGCATCACTGACCTTTTTTATTATGACATGCCATGACCTTACCAATAGGGGGTGGACAAGCCGCTAATCATGTCGAAGGTTTGCTCGGGGTCAGTGGTGCCATTGATCATTATGAGGGTTTGTTCAGGATCAATTGTGGTTCACTCATGGGATGGACAAGCTACTAATTATGACGAGGGTTTATTTGGGATCAGTGGTGCCATTGATCATAACGAGGGTTTTCTCAAGATCAATTGCGGTTCACCCATGGGGTGCGAAAGGTTAAGGTTTGGAGCAGAGCTTGGGGGGTAACGAGCTGCTGATCATATCGAGGGTTTACTCAGGATCAATGGTGTTACATCCCAAATTTATGATATGTGAAATTTCGACGGGCGACTGAACCACCGATCACTTTAATCGTAGTCCATCCAGGATATACGCTCAGCTAATAACATCACCAAACATTATACTACCCATAACTCTATCACACAGTAATTTAAATAGCGGAAGCATAGTAAACAAATTGAGCTCTAATTATAAATACGTAATACTACTGATAATCTGTTCAAATATTATCCAGGTCTCAAACCAACATCTCATAGTTTCATAGCCCTAATACGATGGGCACTTAAAAAAGTCAAGTAACATAAGCTAAAGTATAACTAATTATGGCTCCCTACTAGAGCGGCCTTCTGTCCCTTCACAAGGTTCTCTACGTTCATTTCCCAATGCTTGGTTCATCACCTTCTCATTCTGCCTCCTTAAGGTGTTCTGGTTTAGCTAAAACGACATCCTGTTTCCCTTCCACGGTACCTGTAGTCACAACGAAAAAGAGTGGTGATCATAAGGGTGAGCTCCCCAACTTGAGCTCAATGAGAAACAGACAAACAAACAATCATATGAATAGATTATGCACAAACCAAGGGTCTGGTATAATGTATGTTCACTATGCTAAGGTAAGGCCTAACCACACCTCCCAAAGGCTGACTATAACCACTATGCACGAGAGTGCTAGGTACTCACCAGCCCACCTAGTAGCCCTGATGCCCCCACACGATATCCCAAATCAAAATGGTGATTGGGTAGCAAGTCTGGCTAGTAACGCTCCAACGAACACTGTTGACCCTTCCCCCTCATCACTCCATCCTACTAGTACTTGACCCCTTACTGGCCAGGGTTACATACAAAGGTTCTGTCACTAACCAATCCTATATGACATTATATGTACTCTTCCAATACCCTAGTAAGATTCCCAAACCATCCATTTTGCCCCCCCCCCCTCCCCCCCAAGAAGTTGTCCTCCACTAGGATATGGAACGATACATGACAATTAAGTTGCTTAGCCGATTGGATCCAACGATCCTAGACCCCTTCACTACAGCCTACCAAGCATCACATATCACAATCACAATCAATCATGTTGTTGATGCAATGCATGCAAAAGTATCAGATATTGGATGGCATGTTATTCTTAACGTAAATACCAACAAGCCGCATCAATCAATAACATGTATATCAAACACATCAAAATGAGGTCAATGTTCTATTCCTCACCTGATATCATATAATAGTAGTTGTCCACGCTAGAAAATACATGTTTGCAATGTGTTCTTATGCCTATGCAAGATGTAGGGTTATTAGTTAAATGTCCTACTTCATACACTTTGAATTACCTAAGTCTGGGCTTTACCGATCGATATATCGGTCGCTACACTATCCACCGGCTTATGGTCTGGTAGAATATCTAGACCTTTTGCCATTTGTCGATCGATATATTGGTCGGTACAAAGTATTGACCGTGACATGGTCCAGCTAACTCTTTGAGACCCTTCTGGGATTTGTTGATCCCTCCGCCAGTCTTTACCATACAGTCCAGTGTATCGACTGCCTCCTCATGATGGTCACTTTTCTATTTGACAAGTTGGGTTTCCTCTTACGATTCATTCCTTCCTTTGCTAGGGTAATATAGTCCGATGATGGGATGTCTCCTAAGCTTATGTAGCCCTTAACAAGTATGACATCGATTACCTAAACTAGGACAGTTGTTAGGAAGAGCTATTCTCCCTTCCAACAACTCACATTAATCTCACTATTGATGAGGGGTGCATATTCGTCACATCATATTTACAACTTTCCACAGAACACTAGGGTTTGCATTAGAGTTTACAGAAGTTAGGGTTTTACCAATAGTAGCTTGATTGCTGAAATTCGACGGTGCACTTTGTGGATGATTTCTCTCACACGAGTGCTGCAGAGCTTTGGCCTCCTCTTCTCCTTCCTCCCTTTCTCTTGAGAACTAGTTATAATTCTCTAAGAGTGATACGTACTCGGAGAAGGGTGAAAGATGGGGTTTTTATTCATCTAAGGTTTCCAAGTTGGGTTAGACTCCTAATTTGAATGGGAACTCCTAGGAATTTGCCAAGTTGAAAGAAGTTGAACTTAGGGAGAGTCTCCTTCCCCTCTCTTACTCCAAAGTATTTATGATGGTGTGGGAGTCACACCCCAATTCTGTACTAATCAGAATGGTGTGATGAACCGCTAATAAACCAATGGTTCAACCATGATCTCTAATAGGCTGTGTCCATTGAAAATAAAACCATACACATCCATAACCATAATCAGAATAAATACACAATAGCGGAAGTCTTAATAATAAATGAACTGAGGAATCTAATTGTGATAATCATAGATTAAGTATCAATTTATGTTGTATCAATTGAGACATAAGTAAATAAAATATCAATTACATTTCCTTAATAAATTCAAATGAAAATCTAATTGAAAACGCATGCATTGCACTCGCATGAGGGATCATGCGTTTCCACTAAGTCTTCAGCTTCCATTGCAGCGACGTGCCCGTACACAGAAGTATTCATATAGTCCTCCACCGTAGTACCTGCATCATCAACTAAAATATTCGACGTCGAAAGGGTGAGCACACATCACGGCTCAGTGAGGAAACAAAATAATGCAACAAAACATATGCATGCAATCAATTCATATTTGTGGTTTGGTAAATAAGTTTGCAATGCGCTATAAAAAGGTTCGGTGGCCTCCTCGCCTCTATGCACAGGGTGTGAAGGCCCGCCCAAAGGTTAACGTTTATTGTCGTCCCCATCCACCCTACCATGGAATAGAGATAAAGCTAAAGTGCTGAGGCCCGGCCTATGACACTTCCCCTGATACTCTACCCATACCAACACGTAAGCCCCTGCTGGCGAGGGCTCGCAAACTGGACTCGCAACTAACCAATCCTAATGTCAAACAATGTATCCAAGGCCTCACCCCAGCATCCCTCAATACGTCCATAGAGATAGGGCTAAGGCCCCCCGGCAGAGTCAGAGACTACACGGTCCGAGACCACCTCCCCTCATATACTACAACGTAATAGTTCTGCTAAGGTAATTGTGATACGACGATGTCAGTGGACAAGACTTAAGTTAGAGATAGAGCTAGAGTACTGAGGCCCGGCCTATGACACTCCCCCTGATACTCGCTCGCATCAAGCACACTAACCACACACATACATTCACATGCCTATTCCTATCATCATCATCATCATCATGTTATAAACAATAAATTTAAATATGCATGAACAGTAATAATAGAAATATTGGATGACATATTAAATGCACATGACAAGCATACACGCATTGAATCAATCATGGCATTGGACTCAAGAAATAAAAATAGTTTATTATTAACCAATTAGTTTAGGTCTTATTCCCTCACCTTTGCTTGATTGTAGATCCTCTTTCAAGCTTTAAGAATCAACTTAATATCACTATTATATCACTAGAAGACCTAATCAAGTCGATAGAGTTTAATTAGAATTAATTCCAATTTTTAAAGCTTACTGTTAACTGGGGGTCGCAGGACGGGTCGCAGGACGGGTCACAGGTAGGGTAGCAGTTTTCTGCGACCCCCTGTAGTAGGGTCGATGCCAGGGTCGGATGTTCCGTCGACCCTGGGTGCGACCACCCCTTTTCTGGACTTACCGAATACTGGGGGTCGATGCTAGGGTCTGGTAGGATCGATTCTCCATCGACCCCATGTGCGACCCCCCATGGGTTTAGTCGAGATTTTCATCCTACAGTCCATTCTTTCATGTTTGGGTCCTATGGCTTGCTTCTATAATCCATTCCATACATGTTCTATGGTTTAGAACTATAGTTTATTCACCTACATTGATTTAATGATCTCCTCCATGGTTTCCATTGAAACCTAACCGTGGATGAATGATTTGGGTTTTTCCTAGATCATACCCTCTTCAGTATCTACTCTAAGGTCTTAAGAAATTCATGGAGATAGTATCCATACCTGAGAAGTAGACTTGTTTCTCTGAAGCCTTCTCTTTGGTCTTCTTCTCCACTTTCCTTCTCTTCTCCTTCTCTTCTCTTTCTCTCAATCCAATTAGGGTTCTAAAAGCAGTGAAAGAGGCTTAGGGACGTCCTATTTATAGAGTAGAAACTCCCAAAATAAGTCCCACTGAGATTAAGAAAGAATCCCATTGAAATTTGGAAAGTTTTCAAATCACGATTTCTATCGGCAGACTAGGGGTCGATGAGGGGGTCGGAGATCCCGTCGACCCCTGGTTCTAAGTTGTCCGACCCCCGAATAGAAACTTAGGGTCTGACTTTTATATTGGGGGGGTCCGACCCTGCCTAGCTGGGTGTGCGACCCTCCCCCCTATTTTAGTGTTTTAGGGTCAGTTTAATACCTGGGATCGTTATCTCCTTCATGCACTTGGTCCATTTGGTTCGACCATGATGGGTAGACCTGGTTCAAGGTGATAAGACCGGTTAGTTCGATACGGGTCTTACAACACCCCCCTACTTATAAAAATTTCATCCTCGAAATTGTTCATACCTTCCGAGTCAAATAGGTGAGGGTATTGCTTTCGCATAGCATTATCTTCTTCCCATGTGATTTCTTCCATATCTCTACTTCTCCAGGTGACCTTAACATAATAGATATCACGGTTGCGTAGTCGTTGAACCTTTCGACTAGTGATTTCAATTGGTGCTACTTCAAATGTCAAATCTTCAGTCAAATTAGGTAGGTCTATTGTCAAAATGTGCGTCGGATCCTTGACATACTTCTTCAATAAGGAAATATGAAATACGTCACGTACACTTGACATAGATGGTGGTAGTGCTAATAGGTAAGCCACTTTTTCACGTTTGGCTAGAATCTCATATGGCCCGACATATCATGGACTTAGTTTTCCTTTCTATCTGAACCGTTTCAAACCTCGCATAGGTGACACTTTGAGGAATACCTTATCACCTATGGCGAATTCAAGGTCTCGGCGTCTAGTGTCTGCATATTGCTTCTGACGATTCTGAGCCGTTCTTACTCTTTCCTTTATAATGTCGACTACTCGACAAGTCTCTTCAACAAATTCTGGTCCAACAATACTTCGTTCTCCAACTTCATTCCAAAACAAAGGAGTTCGACACTTTCTGCCATACAGTGCTTCATAGGGTGACATCTGTATAGTAGCCTGATAGCTACTGTTATAAGCGAACTCAATCAGGGGTAACTTTTCATCCCATGATCCTTTGAAATCAATTACACAAGCTCAGAGCATGTCTTCTAAAATCTAAATGGTGCGCTCCAACTGTCCGTCTGTCTGAGGGTGGAATGCAGTGCTGAACTTCAATGTTGCACCCATAGCCTTCTGTAATCCTTTCTAAAACTTTGAAGTAAATCATGGATCTCTGTCGGACACAATGCTTTCAGGTACACCGTGTAATTTGACAATGTTGCCCACATACAATTTAGCTAACCTCTTTAGTGTATACTGAGGTCGTATAGCTATAAATCGAGCTATTTTAGTCAGACGGTCTACAATCACCCACACTGCGTCAACTACTTGAGGAGTCAATGGTAATCCTGTGACGAAGTCCATAGTGATGCAGTCCCATTTCCATGCTGGTTCTGGTAACGACTGTAACAGTCCTGCCGGTCTTTGTCGTTCAGCCTTTACTTTTTGACAATTTAGGCATTGAGACACGAACTTAGCTACATCTCCTTTCATTCCTCTCCACCAATATAATTTCTTTAGATCATGATACATTTTTGTACTCCAGGATGTATCGAATAGGTGGTGGTATGAGCTTCCTTCATTAGTCGGTGTCTAATGTCCAAACTTTCTGTTTCAGGTACACATATCCTTCCTTTGTACTTCAGTACCCTTTCATCATCTAAGGAGAACTCAGGAGTAGTCCAACCTTTTTCGATGTCTTCTTGTACCATTATTAGATAAGGGTCTGATTTAATCGTTGTTTTCACTTCATCAAGTATATCGGGTACAATCTTCAAGGTGGCAAACATATTTGCAAACCGATGGATAAACCTTTGGTTGGTTGATTCACCCGGTACATCTATCACAAATTGTTCGTTACAGTAATTGAACACTCTTCCAGTAGTACACAGTGCAGCAGTGGTGCTAACCTCTTCTGGAGATTTCATCTTTGCCTTTCTACTCAGTGCGTCCGCAACCACATTAGCTTTTCCTGGATGATACTGGATATCACAATCATAGTCTTTCAATAGTTCCAACCATCTTCTTTGTCTCATATTCAACTCCTTCTGATTAAAGAGGTAATTAAGACTTTTATGATCTGATTTAATCTGAAATTTCTCTCCGTACAAGTAATGTCTCCATATTTTGACAGCATGTACTACTGCTTCTAATTCCAAATCATGAGTGGGATAGTTCCTCTCATGTGTCTTCAACTGTCTTGAGGCATAGACAATTACTTGTTCCTCTTGCATAAGTACACATCCTAATCCCAATCCTGACGCATCAGTGTACAAGATAAATGGCTGTCCTGGAATCGGAATAGTCAAGATCGGAGCGGATATCAATCTAGCCTTCAATGTTTGGAAACTCTTCTCACATTTCTCAGTCCAAACAAACTTTTTGCCCTTCTTAGTCAAACTGGTGAGAGGTATGGCAATTCGGGAATAGTCTTCCACAAATCATCGATAATAACCAGCTAGACCTAGAAAACTTCTAATTTCTGCAACGCTCTTCGGTGCTTCCAACTTCACGATAGCTTCGATCTTGCTAGGATCTACTTTAATTCCTTCAATGGATACAACATGGCCTAGAAAAGCGACTTTCTTTAGCCAAAACTCATACTTTCAAAATTTGGCGTAGAGCTTCTCCTTCCGTAGTCGCTGCAGAGCGGCGTTTAGATTCTTAATATGAGTTTCCTCGTCTTTGGAGTAGACCAATATATCATCGATGAACATAATAACCGACGTATCCAACATGTCATGGAATACCCGATTCATAAGTTCCATAAAGGTTGCTGTCACACCCCAATTCTTCACTATTCAGAACGGTGTGATGAACCGCTAATAAACCAACGGTTCAATCAGGATCTCTAATAGGCTGTGTCCATTGAAAATAAAACCATACACATCCACATTCATAATCAGAATAAATACACAATAGCGGAAGTCTTAATAATAAATGAACTGAGAAATCTAACTGTGATAATCATAAATAGAATATCAAGTTATTGTTGTATCAACTGATACATAAATAAATAAAATATCAATTACATTCCTTTAATAATTCAAACAAAATTTAATCGAATATGCATGAGTTACACTCGCATGAGGAGTCATGCGTATCTACTAAGTCTTCAGCATCCATTGCCGCCACGTGCCCGTACACAGGAGCATTCATATAATCTTCGACAGTGGTACCTGCATCATCAACTAAAAATATTCAACGTCGAGAGGGTGAGCACACATCATGGCTTAGTGAGCAAACAAAACAATGCAACAAACATATGCATGCATTCAACTCATATTTGTGGTCTGGTAAATAAGGTTGCAATGCGCTATAGAAAGGTTCGGTGGCCGCCTCGCCTCTATGCATAGGGTGTGAAGGCCCGCCCAAAGATTAACGTTTATTGTCGTCCCCATCCACCTTACCATGGAATAGAGATAGAGCTAAAGTGCTGAGGCCCGGCCTATGACACTTCCCCTGATACTCTACCCATACCAACACATAAGCCCCTGCTGGCGAGGGCTTGCAAACTGGACTCGCAACTAACCAATCCTAATGCCAAACAATGTATCCAAGGCCTCACCCCAGCATCCCTCAATACGCCCATAGAGATAGGGCTAAGGCCCCCCGGCAGAGTCAGAGACTACACGGTCCGAGACCACCTCCCCTCATACACTACAACGTAATAGTTTTGCTAAGGTAATGGCGATACGATGATGTCAGTGGACAAGACTTGAGTTAGAGATAGAGCTAGAGTGCTGAGGCCCGGCCTATGACACCCCTCCTGATACTAGCTCGCATCAAGCACACCAACCACACACATACATTCACATACCTATTCCTATTGTCATCATCATCATCATGTTATAAACAATAAATGTAAATATGCATGAACAGTAATAATAGAGATATTGGATGACATGTTAAATACACATGACAAGCATACACGCATAGAATCAATCATGGCATTGGACTCAAGAAATAAAAACAGTTTATTATTAACCAATTAGTTTAGGTCTTGTTCCCTCACCTTTGCTTGATTGTAGATCCTCTTTCAAGCTTTAATAATCAACTTAATATCACTATTTATCACTAGAAAACCTAATCAAGTCGATAGAATTTAATTAGAATTAATTCCAATTTTTAAAGCTTACTGTTAATAGGGGGTCACAGGTAGGGTTATAGTTTTTTGCGACCCCCTGTAGTAGGGTCGATGGCAGGGTCAGATGATCCATCGACCCTGGGTGCGACCATCCCTTTTCTGGACTTCCCGAATACTGGGGGTCGATGCTAGGGTCTGGTAGGATCGATTCTCCATCGACCCCACGTACGCCCCCCCGTGGGTTTAGTCGAGATTTTCATCCTATAGTCCATTCTTTCGTGTTTGGGTCATATGGCTTGCTTCTATAATCTATTCCATACATGTTCTATGATTTAGAACTATAGTTTATTCACCTACATGGTTTTAATGATCTCCTCCATGATTTTCATTGAAACCTAACCATGGATGGATGATTTTAGGTTTCTCCTAGATCATACCCTCTTCACTATCTACTCTAAGGTCTTAAGAAATTTATGGAGATAGTATCCATACCTGAGAAATAGACTTGTTTCTCTGAAGCCTTCTCTTAGGTCTTCTTTTCCACTTTCCTTCTCTTCTCCTTCTCTTCTCTTTCTCTCAATCCAATTAGAGTCTAAAAGGAGCGAAAGAGGCTTAGGGACATCCCATTTATAGAGTAGAAACTCCCAAAATAAGTCCCACTGAGATTAGGAAAGAATCCCATTGAAATTTGGAAAGTTTCCAAATCACGGTTTTTGTCGACAGACTGGGGGTCGATGAGGGGGTCGGAGATCCCATCGACCCCTGGTTCTAAGTTGTCCGACCCCCAGTTAGAAACTCAGGGTCTGACTTTTTTATTGGGGGGTCCGACCCTACTTAGCTGGGTGTTCGACCCTCCCCCTTATTTTAGTGTTTTTGGGTCAGTTTAATACCTGGAATCGTTATCTCCTTCACGTACTTGGTCCATATGGCTCGACCATAATGGGTAGACCTGGTTCAAGGTGGTAAAGATCGGGTTAGTTCGATACGGGTCTTACAACTGGTGTGTTCGTCAATCCGAAAGACATGACAAAAAATTCATAATGTCCATATCTGGTCCTGAACGCTGTCTTGGGGATATCACCATCCTTAATCTTCAGCTGATGGTAGCCTGACCGAAGATCGATCTTGGAGAACACTTTGGCACCTTGCAACTGATCGAACAAGTCATCGATCTGAGGTAATGGATACCGATTTTTTATTGTCAGTTTATTCAGTTCTCGGTAGTCTATACACAAGCGAACGCTATTGTCCTTCTTCTTCACAAATAATACTGGCGCTCCCCATGGTGATATGCTAGGTTGGATGTAACCCTTGTCCAGCAGTTCTTGTAGTTGTACTTTTAGTTCCTTCAATTCAGCAGGAGCCAATCGATAAGGTGCTTTTGATACTGGTGCGGCTCCGGGTATCAGATCTATTACAAACTCTGTAGCGCGGTCAGGTGGTAATCCTGGTAGTTCTTTAGGAAATACATCTGGATAGTCATGCACGACATCAATATCCTCCATTCGTGGTGCTTCTTTTGTAAGATCGACCACAGATACTAGATACCCAGCTGCTCCTTTCTCCAGGCACTTCCTAGCCTTCAATGCAGAGAGTATGAGCTTTCGTTTACGGGGAAGTTTGGTTCCCAAAAAATTGAACTCTGCTCCTTCTTTGTCTTTAAATGTCAGCTTCTTTTTGGCACACAATAGGTTTGCAGAATGCCGAGCTAACCAGTCCATTCCCAAGATGACGTCGAAGTCTGCCATCTCAAGTTGGATCAAGGTTGCATCCAAAGTCTTTTCATCAATAAGAACTGGACATGGTCCATAACCTTTTTCTAACTCCACTTCTAATCCCATAGGCGATCGTACAAGCAGTTTTTAGTCTAAGGATTTGAGGGGTAGATTTAGCTTCTTTCCAAATGACACAGATATAAAAGAATGAGTAGCTCCTGAATCAAAGAGTACTCTGGCAGAAATGCCATTAATAGGTACGATACCTGTGATTTGTTTTGATTTAGTCTACATGCTCACATAATGTAACACAAAATGATAAGATTCAGGTCATACCTGTGACCACATCAGGCGATGCGGCAGCATCCTCGAATGTAACCGCGTAAACTCTCCCTTGCCATATGCCCTACTTGATTGCAGTTATAACATTTTATCCATTCAGTAATTGGTTTTTGTTGCTGTGGAGCTGCAGGGGTAGTCTTGGCTGCAGCATTAAAGCCTTGAGTACGGAAGGGTTTGAATATCTTGGTGTTCCCTCCGTTGTAAGAATTTCTATTAGGTCTTTTTATTCCCCTATTTTGAGCAAAGTAGCTCTCTTTCTGGCTCGACTCTATCACTCGAGCAATTTGTGCCGCTTCATTATAGATTTTCTTTTCAAGTCCCAGAACATGTTTGCGGATACTTCCCCTAAGTCCCATGATGAACCTTCGGGTGTTGGTGTTTTCCTCTTGCATACTGGCTGGTGCGAAGAAAAACAGCTCCTCATAACGCTATTGGTATGCATCGACAGTCATCTGTCCTTGATATAGACTCAGGAACTCCTTCATGGAATCTCTGAAACTTCTAAGAAAGTACATCTCAAAAGAATACTTCCTTATAAATATCCCAAGTCAGCTGGGCGTGCTTCGTTAATAAATATGTCCTGGTAGACCTCCACCAATGGTGTGCATCTCCTTTCAGCATAAATGTGATACACAATACTTTCTCTTCTTCATTTACTGTCATCATCATAAAATTTCTTTTCATTTCGTCAACCCAGTGTGCCGGCCATAAAGGATTTGCTGGCTTGCCATTAAATTCTTTGGGCTTCATTTTCAGGAAACGCTCTACCAGTCTGGAGTGGTCTAGTTGTTGCGGGACATACTCCCCTTACATAGGTGGTTGGTGTTGATATCCACCTTGAGCTACCTCAGGATTCTACACTTGAGCCTGCATGATGGGAGTCTGAGGTGCGTGGGGTACTGTGTTACTTCCCCCTGGTACCGTGCTTGCCTGTCCTGCTGGCATTGGTGGTGTCTGTGCAGTTGGAAAGTCATGCTTATGGCAGCTTGCATAGTAGCTTGTGCCTATTGCGTTTGCTGCAGCTGTTGGGCCAAGTTCATTACGACTGTAGCTAGGTCTGTAAGTGGAGCTGGCAGATTTGTAGGATTTGTCTGCCCATTAATTACGGACGGTGCCGTGTTCGTATTCCCTATGTTTCTGGGTGTGTCGGTTATCTTCCCCACAGGTGGTGGTGGTGGGATAGAGTTACAACTTCGTCTGGTCACTCTGCGTCCAGCCATTATCTGATCTGATAGTGGGAATGCCTGAAAATCATAGAACACGTGAGGAATTCATTGTATACTTCATTCTCATATTTTAAAACCACTAACCAATGAAAATTTCAAAATTTTCAGATCATTCTGTCAAAAATACTATATTTTCACTGCAGGGTCGATGGTGGGGGTCGATGGATGTCCGACCCTCAGTCTGCGACCCTGAGGAATCACTGATTCTTCTCGAGAGCCAGGGGTCGATGAGGGGGTCGGAGGATGTCCAACCCAAGGTGCGACCCCTGGTTTTCTGTCAGATTACCTAGAGCCGAGGGTCAATGAGGGGGTCGGATGTCTTGGACAAATTCTCCGACCCTCGGACCAAAAATCTGATTTTTATTTTCGATTTTGAATCCATTTCTCATTCTTCCTCCTCCTTTCCGACTCGACTCGTCCCTCTGAGTTGCTACAATGCCAACTCGGACTCTTAGGTGATTTTTGCTTCCTATTTCGATGTCCACACCTCGTCTACAGGTATGTTCTCTACATTTTCATGTTTTTAGGTTTTCTTAGCTAGGTTTTTGCCCATTTAACTCGTTTTCTTCAAATTAAACTTTTTCCAACCGTAATAATTCAATTTTTATTGTGGGCTTTTGTTGTTGGTGACTCAAGGAACGAAAGCCCTCAAAAGTATTTGAGTTTCGTCGGCTGGTTATCGAGAAACTTGAATTTTCCCATTTTTGCCCTAATTTGTCGAGATTTTTGAATTTCTTGAAATTTTTTCAAATTCGATCTCTTTAAATGAAATTTCCAACTGTATGAGTCTTGCAGGATTGTTTAAAACCTTTATAAGTCCTCCTGCCCATGTGTATGGGTGAAAAGTGAGGCTTTTGACCAATTTACGTCGTTATACTGTCGAAATTTTCTGGTTTTTCATCTTTACTAAGCCAATATCTGTTTCTCTTTGTTTTTGCAGATACTATGACTCATACCAAAGTACCCAGGGTTCATGACCCAGTCCGCTTCCGTTCTAACGAGGCGGAGACACAGTATGCCCGTTATTCTCGTAAGAAGGTAGAGGGAGGTCGCCGGGTAGACTTGGCTAGCCTGGCATTGTTCGATGTAGAGCGGGCTTTTGGTGACATGGGCTGGCCTCCTATGATCACCTATGACGCCTACACTCGGCCGAACTTAGTGAGACAGTTCTACTGTAATCTTCGGGTGGTAGGAGATTACAATGATACAGAGAGGGGTAGAGAGCTTCGGATCAGCAGCTACGTCAAGGGGGTCGAGATTTCATTCGATTATCGACAGCTAACCGACTTGTTGGGCATTTCATATGATGGCCCCTTGGTGTTTTGTGCTCCTGGAGAGCCCCAATTCTTTTCATTAGAGGTGAAAGCTGAGATTGACCGCCAGATCATCAGAGAGGATCGTTGGGAGATGAAAGCGATCTATCTTCGTCCAGAGCCTTGGGTGTACTGCAAGATTATTCAGCACAACTTGATACCTCAGAGTGGGCATTACAAGAGGGTCTCCTAGTTGACCCAGTATCTGTTGTACTGTATATGCACTAGGCAGCCCATCAGCCTCCTTACATCATCATGCGGACGATGATCAGCGCTACGTTGCCCAGTCATACTGGCAACCTGCCATATGGACGCATGATATCTATGTTGCTTACCCGCCTGGGTGTTGACATGGTGGATGAGAGGATTCAGGAGAAATCCTTCTCGTCACCTTTGGATTGGGAGGCCATCTGCAAGATGGGCATGCGGGATGCCCAGGTCTGCGACGAGGAGAGGAACGCTCTGGTGCGTCCACGTACTCGAGTGGAGATGGCTGACGTTGAGGCAGCAGCAGCAGCCGCTGGAGCAGGGGTTCATGGGGATGATGATGATCGTCTGTACGTGGATGTGGATGCCATACCTCCTCCATCACCTACTCATGCTACAGGAGTTGGTCCTTCTTCTTCAGCTGGTCCTTCACATGCAGCTGGTCCTTCGTATGCACCTTCTGATGACATGATGGGGATATTGCATGAGATACGAGAGGCTCAACACATGTCTGATTTGAGGATGGGAGAGCTTCTAGAGGCTCAGCGCTTGTCCGATCAGTGGGTGGGAGAGCTTAGGGATGCTCAGCGCATGACCTACCAGCAGGTGGCTGATCTCACAGCTAGTCTCTAGATGACCCAGACTCAGATAGCTTGGTTGACTAGAGTCTACGATGAAGACTATGATAGAGACCGTGAGGCACCGCCTCCCCCATCTCCTCCAACTTCTTGATGTATTTTCGTTTATCTTTCTTTTTGTACTTCAGAGTAACTGTCCGGGTTGTGGACTATACTCTACTTTAGTCATATATATAAACGTTTGTTTTTCTTTTGGTGGTATATAAATTTGTTTCTCATTTAATAGATGCATTATTCTCTTTCAGTTTTATCTCAAACAACACAGATGCTTATGGTGTGTTATTATTACATCTTTTTAAATTTTTATCCTATCTCAGTTCACGAACTTTTATGGAAGTATACTGGTTTCACAGACAGGGCCTGAGAGCTCTGATACCAAGTTGTCACACCCCAATTCCGCACTATTCAGAATGGTGTGATGAACCGCTAATAAACCAACGGTTCAACCAGGATCTCTAATAGGTTGTGTCCGTTGAAAATAAAACCATACACATCCACAACCATAATCAGAATAAATACACAATAGCGAAAGTCTTAATAATAAATGAACTGAAGAATCTAATTGTGATAATCATAGATAAAGTATCAATTTGTATCAACTGAGACATAAGTAAATAAAATATCAAATACATTTCCTTAATAAATTCAAATGAAAATCTAATCGAAAATGCATGCATTGCACTCGCATGAGGGATCATGCGTTTCCACTAAGTCTTCAGCTTCCATTGCAGCGATGTGCCCGTACACAGAAGTATTCATATAGTCGACGTCGAAAGGGTGAGCACACATCACGGCTCAGTGAGCAAACAAAACAATACAACAAAACATATGCAGGCAATCAATTCATATCAGTGGTCTGGTAAATAAGTTTGCAATGCGTTATAGAAAGGTTCGGTGGCCGCCTCGCCTCTATGCACAGGGTGTGAAGGCCCGCCCAAAGGTTAACGTTTATTGTCGTCCCCATCCACCCTACCATGAAATAGAGATAGAGCTAAAGTGCTGAGGCCCGACCTATGACACTTCCCCTGATACTCTACCCATACCAACACGTAAGCCCCTACTGGCGAGAGCTCGCAAACTGGGCTCGCAACTAACCAATCCTAATGTCAAACAGTGTATCCAAGGCCTCACCCCAGCATCCCTCAATACATCCATAGAGATAGGGCTAAGGCCTCCTGGCAGAGTCAGAGACTACACGGTCCGAGACCACCTCCCCTCATACACTACGACGTAATAGTTCTGCTAAGGTAATGGCGATACGACGATGTCAGTAGACAAGACTTGAGTTAGAGATAGAGCTAGAGTGCTAAGGCCCGGCCTATGACACTCCCCCTGATACTCGCTCGCATCAAGCACACTAACCACACACATACATTCACATGCCTATTCCTATCATCATCATCATCATCATGTTATAAACAATAAATTTAAATATGCATGAACAGTAATAATAGAAATATTGGATGACATGTTAAATACACATGACAAGCATACACGCATTGAATCAATCATAGCATTGGACTCAAGAAATAAAAACAGTTTATTATTAACCAATTAGTTTAGGTCTTATTCCCTCACCTTTGCTTGATTGTAGATCCTCTTTCAAGCTTTAAGAATCAACTTAATATTACTATTATATCACTAGAAGACCTAATCAAGTCGATAGAGTTTAATTAGAATTAATTCTAATTTCTAAAGCTTGCTATTAACTGGGGGTCGCAGGACGGGTCGCAGGTAGGGTAGCAGTTTTCTGCGACCCCCTGTAGTAGGGTCGATGCCAGGGTCAGATGTTCATCGACCCTGGGTGCGACCACCCCTTTTCTGGACTTCCCGAATACTGGGGGTCGATGCTAGGGTCTGGTAGGGTCGATTCTCCATCGATCCCATGTGCGACCCCCCATGGGTTTAGTCGAGATTTTCATCCTACAGTCCATTCTTTCGTGTTTGGATCCTATGGCTTGCTTCTATAATCCATTCCATACATGTTCTATGGTTTAGAACTATAGTTTATTCACCTACATGGTTTTAATGATCTCCTCTATGGTTTCCATTGAAACCTAACCATGGATAGATGATTTGGGTTTCTTCTAGATCATACCCTCTTCACTATCTACTCTAAGGTCTTAAGAAATTCATGGAGATAGTATCCATACCTGAGAAATAGACTTGTTTCTCTGAAGCCTTCTCTTTGATATTCTTCTCCACTTTTCTTCTCTTCTCCTTCTCTTCTCTTTCTCTCAATCCAATTAGGGTTCTAAAAGGAGTGAAAGAGGCTTAGAGACGTCCTAATTATAGAGTAGAAAATCCCAAAACAAGTCCCACTGAGATTAGGAATGAATCCCATTGAAATTTAGAAAGTTTTCAAATCACGATTTCTGTTGGCAAACTGGGGGTTGATGAGGGGGTCGGAGATCCCGTCGGCCCCTGGTTCTAAGTTGTCCGACCCCCGGTTAGAAACTCAGGGTCTGACTTTTATATTGGGGGGGTCCGACCCTGCCTAGCTGGGTGTGCGACCCTCCCCCCCTATTTTAGTGTTTTAGGGTCAGTTTAATACCTAGGATCGTTATCTCCTTCACGCACTTGGTCCATTTGGCTCGACCATGATGGGTAGACCTAGTTCAAGGTGATAAGACTGGTTAGTTCGATACGGGTCTTACAGTGGGTCCCTCCTAGGTTCGTATTTGGGTCCTATGAATATCCAAAACCATCTTCAAAAGCAAGGCCAATTGTAAATTCCGAGATTAGGTCTATTTTGGCCTTACCGATCGATGCTGGCGGATCATACTGGCTCAGGTATCCTGACCGGCTGAATCGACTGCCACTAGTATAATAGTCAGGTTGGTCTCATTTTGGCTCCCCCCTCTTCTGGTCCGGTTCATTGATGGTACGAGCTAGTCTAAATTGTGACTTGTACCCTATTCGGTCTATGGTGGGAAACCCTCTAGCACAACAGAAATCCAGTTAGACCATGTTTCTGGGTGCAGGTTTTACAACTCCACCCCCTTAAAAGAATTTTGTCCCCAAAACTCCACTATCCTCAGGGTCTACCTAAAGTAACACCCCCTTTTTCTATTAGGGCAGTTTATTGTGAGCTCTTACTCCGTCTATTTAGATAGTTTCTACGGTTTCTATTTCAAGATGGTTCAATTACTTTATTGGGTTTTCTTTCCCCCCCTATGGTTCAGACTACCAGGTTATGGTCATTTTTTTTAACTCTTCTTACCTAGTGGTTGTATGTCACTTCTATTTACCTTTTAATGATATTTTATTCAGAACCTTTCTTTATTCTATTATACCTTTGGTATCTGGTTCTATTATGACCAAAACTTGAAGTGTGTCATGAGTGTTAATATTATTCCTCTTTACCAAATTTGGCTTTTCCTTAGCTGGTTATTACTTATTCTATTTTTCCTCCATAATAATTACCAGGCTTTATATGCCTCTTGGCTACAGCATCTTTAAGGCTAGGTTTCGCTATCCTAGGGTATTACCTTAGCTAGTTAGTTTAATTTGTAAAGCACATTACGTCATACTGTATTACTAGGGTTTGCAGTATGAACTTACATTAACATGCAGTCCTAATATGACTTACCTTTTGGGGTTTCCTTCCAGTCCTTCTTTTCTTCTTCTGTCTCTCCATTCCTTGTAGCTTGAGGTTAGACACTGACTTGATGCTTACCTTTCCTGCCAGGAGTGTCAAGTGGGCTTTCTTCAGAATCCTTCTGGCTGCTACCCTTGAAAGCTTATTCTTAGGCATGGTGTTTTGAGGATTTTGGAGCGTGTTGACATCTAACACATCATCCTCCATAGGTTCCTCTTGATCTTCAGCTGTGGGTATCTTTATTTCTTGTTGCTCTACTGATAAAATTTCTGGGAACAGTACCTCCGGCACTACCGGCAAATAAGGACATTCCACTCTGTTATGCCCCATCCAGCGACAGCCTGCACATTTAAGTATGCCTTTAGGGAAAGCTCTAATTACTTCCACAGAAGGTCAGTGTTTGTTGGTGTTTATCTCTCTTTGTTGAGGCATAAGCCTGATAAGGTTCTCGCATGTCCCTTGTACAAGGACTACGCATCGCTCTGGTCTTCGAATAGGGTCTTTCCCAAGCTCTGTCTAAAGGGTACTGTGGTGTGGTTGGTCCTCCAAACATTTCACGAAGATTGACCTTAGCGGCTAATCGTGAGTTTTGGTTGCTCCTTTCTTGCCAAGCACGTCAGTATTCTTGGACGTTCATCCCTGCATATGGACTGTTGGACTCATCGGGACGACTTCCCCGTCTGTAGTGTGGTCCAAAGGTTAGGCGAGCATTCTAAATTTCTTCTAGAATGGTGTTCCTCATGATGGAGAAGAGTTCTCCCTTCAAGGTGTTTTCTTGGGGTGCATAATAATCCGAAAAAGCTTTTTGGAATATGTCCCATGTAATCCCTCCATGTTGTTGCAGTAACCAAGGTTCTGTGCCTTGCCACCGACAATACGGTGAACCTTCTAATTGGTGTGTCGCACACAACTTTTAGGTGTCAGTGCATCCCAAGCTTTCAAACACCTTCCCCATACGCCATATCCATTCCTGGGACTGGGCTATGTCGTCAAACATGCCTGCGAATTTAGGGGGTCTAAGTCTTAGGAAGCCCTCCAACGGCCTTTCCTGTCTTGTCCCGGCAGCGTAAGTTCCTAGAGATGAGGCATGGGTGTCTTGGTCGTTCCTATTTTGAGGTGTTGGCCTTAAATACCGAGTTAGGAATGCTTTCCTGAACACCTCCCAAGTAATCTCTCTGTACTTTGCCTTCAGCTCCTGCTCGATAACTAGCCACCATTGGTATGGTACACCATTTAATTGGTAAGCTGCGTACTGTACCTTTTGGGCATCGGAGCATTCCAGCAGCCACAATGTCTTTTCCATACTCTGGATCCAATATATGGATTGATTTAGGTCTTCGGTCAACCTGGTAAACTCCATGGGTTTCAACTTTAGGAACCGGTGCCACGTACATTGCACATAAGCCTCTCCTTGGCAGCTTTCCTCCAAAGGAGCCATAGGCGGTTAGTTACCATTGGGACTCAAACTGTTACTCTATCCGTTGTGAGTTGGATTACCCCTATTCGTGGTACGACGTAAATTTGAACAGTCATGTAGCACGCACCATTTAAATTTTCTTAATTCACAACTTCCTGTGACACGGTAACATGGTTAGTAATATGTTTCTAATCATACGATAAGGCTCTATGATGGACAACATTATTTCTGAACCGATGCTACAAAGCACACTTAACAATGCTATGGTTCGATCAATTTTTAGATTAAATTATGACATTAAATTTGGAATGCATTCATGACCAACGTCACGATCGATTCCTACAACACAATATCCTGGAGGCTATCCGGTCGATGCGCTAGATCATACTATATCGACCAGTTCTCTGTCCGACAAATTCCAGAGGGGTGCCTGTGCTACCGAACGATAAGGTGGTCAATAAGGCGGACGATGGTTTATCGGATTCATCGACCGGCTATGGCCAGATTCAACTTTATAAATTAAAAAACGTGGGTCATTCTTTCCCACTTTTTCTAACTTATCCGGAGCCTCAAGGTTGCCTCTGGAAACTCTTCTCCCTCACCTCTGGTGCTCTCCAAAGTCTCTAAGCCTCACTCATTCATTGCCAAATCTTAGATTTCTTCTCTCCAAGGTACGATCCCTTCTTTCCATATCAAAATTTTCATTTCTAGGATTAGGAGAATGGTCTCAAAGCCCTAGTTTTTCTTTATTCTTGGTTTTCTTTCATGGTTGTTCCCAATACTCATCTCTTGTTATTTTTAATTGTTGAGGGGGTGATTAATATGCTATGCTTATCGTACTTTACTCATTTTACATCATATTATTGTTGTATTTTCCATACATGCTTGGGTTTTAGGATTTTCCCCAAAATAAATGTTTTACTTCTATTACTCTTTGTTTTGTTTTGTTTTTTTTTTTTTTATTGAACTATGTTTCACCTTCCGAAATGGTTTTGATGCTTTCACTGACAATGTACCTATCTTATCTCAATTCTACTAAGTTTTTTCCATTTCACCTCATTGGTTGGGTTGTTTTCCTTGTTATGATTATAACAGTGTTTTCTTTCCCATATTATGCGCTAGTCCATTACTTGTTATGAATGAGAATGGTCTTCCCTAGACTTAGCCCTGTCACATTAAGCATCTATATGCATTTGAAAGTTTCTCTTCCTACTGTCCTCATGGTTCAAATCCTCTTTTTACCACATCTAATGGTTTGGTTTTGTTCTAATGATTGTGCACCTATTCTTCTCTAAAGACTCAACTTTTTATCTACTAATAATTTATCTAAACCACTTTTTGTTTCTTTAGTTCTTATGTTCACATCGCCATGCCTTTGGTTGTTCTGATTTAGTTAATAATATTATTTATTTATTTATTTAATTTTTGTTACCTTGCATAACTGAGATTTCACTGTTTCTTGTTATATTTTATAACTAGGTTTCTCTATTCATTCCTTTCCATTACAGATTAGATGGATTCTCGTCGAGCTGCAACTAAGAGGCCAAGGAACGAACCTCTTCCACCCTTTGATGATATGCACTTCCGTTCACGAAAGGCATAGGCTTCGTATGCTAAATTCGAGAGGAAGTCAATCATTTCAGGACTACCAGTAAACTTCCAAGAGTTGGAAAGATTCGATGTCCAGGCCAGATTTGATGCCATGGGGTGGTCATCTATACTTGGGATTGAAGTTGGCACCCGGCCTGCTATGGTGAAATACTTCTACTACAACCTAGAGGTTGAAGGCGGCTCGGGAGAATTTGAGCATGCCAGGGGGTTGCGTATCTCTAGCAAGGTAACGGTAGAGATTTCACTTTGAGTACAAAGCAGTTGGCCGGTCTCTTAGGCATTTCTATGGCTGGGTACAAGGAGTACTGTACAAATAAAGACAAAGATTTTATATCTAAGGCTCAGAAGATAGAAATCCGAAACAAACTCCAACGGCCATAAGATCCGTTCCAAGTGAGCAACTTCTTCCCTCTTCCCAGAGTATACTATAGGATAATCCAGTACAACATCCTGCCTCAAAGTGGCCATTTTGATGAGTTCTCCCTCTTCGGGTAGTTTCTTACTTTCAAGGTACTAAAGAGTTATCTGCTCTGTCTTCCGTACATCATTATGCAAACCATGATCACAGTGGCAGAGGGCACTCGGGCTTCAAAAAAGGGACATTTACCTTACGGTAAACTATTAACTACCTTATTCCAACGCCTTGACATTAGTATACATGAGGAAGAACCTCATGAGGCTATAGTGTTTACCCCTTTTAACTAGCATGTCATCGTCCAGATGAAACTTCATGATGTGACGTTGGATGACTTGGTGTTGGAGGCTCGTCGAGGCCCTAGAGATCTCCCAGAGCAGCATGTCTCCAATGATGATGAGGAAGAGTTGATAACCCAGGGGCACATAGAGGGTATGGCCACAGGCTAGACTAATCCATCCTAGCCTCCTACTACCTTAGATGACCTCATGGACAAGTTGAACTCTGTGGTTTCTTATTAGTCCCAACAGAAAAAGGACATGCATGACTTAAAGAACCAAGTTCAATGGTTTCAACATTCGGTGTCCAGCTTCTCCACTCGTCTTGACATATACCAGAAGGCTTTGACAAGGGCTGGTATTCTTCAGGCGAGGACATTGCAGCTGCTACAGTAGCAGCAACACAGCCACGGACTTTCTAGAGGCTGCATGTTCCCACCCCACCGTCGTCAGACTCCGAGGAGTGATGGCATTTGATGTTTCTTTTTTTCTTTTTATTTTAGTGTAGTTGTGATACATGTAAGGACTAGATACATATTTATATGGTTTCCCTCATTTTCTTATGTAATGAGGAATTTTGTGCACGGAGTCAAAGTTTATTCACTTTTTCTCTTCTTTTTTTTTTTTTTTTTTTTTTTTTTTTTTTGTAATTTGATTATGTTCAAGATAGTTTTGGTTATCTTGTCTCATCTTATATATTGTTCTCTCTCTCTTCTTTTATATGGTTAGCATTAGTTTCTAATCTTTCATTGACATTTTATGCTTGGTCACATATTTCTTTAAGCATACATTATACAAATTTGTTTCTTATTTACTTTTTATGATCTTGAGAGTTTTATTATCTATTGCTCAATTTGCTGTCAAATGAGTTAGAGTAATGTTAGGTGGTCATTGTTACTGAAGCACGGTCTAAGATCAAACCTGTCACACCTCGAATTTATGAAATATAAAATTTTGACAAGTGACTGGACCACCGATCATTTTAATCATAGTCCACCCAGGATACACGCTCAATTAATAACATCACCAAACATTATACTTCCCCTAACTCTATCACACAGTAATGTATATAGCGGAAGCATAGTAAACAAATTAAGCCCTAATTATAAATACATAATATTACTGATAATCTGTTCAAATGTTATCTAGGTCTCAAACCAACATCTCATAGTTTTATAGCCCTAATACGAGGGCATTAAAACACTTAAAAAGTTAAGTAACATAAGCTAAAGTAAAATTAATTATGGCTCTCCATTGGAGCGGCCTTCCGTCCCTTCACAAGGTTTTCTATGTTCATTTCGCAGTGCTTGGTTCATCACCTTCTCATTCTGCCTCCTTAGGGTGTTCTGGTTCAGCTGAAATGACGGGTGAGCTCTCCAACTTGAGCTCAATGAGAAACATACAAGTAAGCAATCATATGAATAGATTATGTACACAACAAGGGTCTGGTATAATGTATGTTCATTGTGCTAAGGTAAGGCCTAGCCACACCTCCCAGAGACTGACTATAACCTCTATGCACGGGAGTACTGGGTATTCACTAGCTTACCCAGCAGCCCTGATGCCCCCACATGACGTCCTAAATCAGAATGGTGATTGGGCAGTAAGTTTGACTAGTGATTCTCCAACGAACACTATCTATCCTTCCCCCTCATCACTCTATCCTACCAATACCAGTACCTAACCCCCTCCTGGCCAGGGTTATATCCATGGGTTCTGTCATTTACCAGTCCTATATGACATTCATATGTACCCTTCCAATACCCTAGTAAGATTCTCAAACCATCCGTTTTGCCCCCCCAAGATGCTCTCCTCTATTAAGATATAAAACGATACATGGCAATTAAGTTGCTTAGCAGGCTGGATCCAACGGTCCCAGACCCCTTCACCACAGCCTACCAAGCATCACATATCACAATCACAATCACAATTACAATCAATCATGTTGTTGATGCAATGCATGCAAAAGTGGTAGACATTGGATGACATGTTATTCTCAACATAAATACCTATAAATAACATCAATTAACAACATATATGTCAAACACACCAAAATTAGGTCAAGGTTCTATTCCTCACTTGATATCATATAATAGTAGTTGTCCACACTAGAAAACACGTGCTTGCAAGGTGTTTTTATGCCTATGCAATATGTAGGGTTATTAGTTAAAAGTCCTAGTTGATACACTTTGAATTACCTAAGTTTGGGCTTTACTGGTTGATATATCGATCGCTACACTATCGACCGCCTTATGGTCCAGTAGAATATCTAGACCTTCTGCCATTTGTCTATCAATATATCGGTTGGTACAGAGTATCAACATCACATCGTCCGACTAACTCTCCGAGACCCTTCTGGGATTTGTTGGTCGCTATGCCGGTCCTTGCCGTATAGTCTGGTGTATCAACTGCCTCCTCCTAATAGTCACTTTTCTATTTAACAAATTAGGGTTTCCTCTTATGATTCATTCCTTCCTTTGCTAGGCTAATATAGTCCGATGATGGGATGTCTCCTAGGCTTATGTACCCCCTAACAAGTATGACATCGATTACCTAAACTAGGACAGTTGTTAGGAAGAGCTATTCTCCCTTCCAAATACTCACATTAATCCCGCTATTGATGAGAGGTGTGTATTCGGCACATCATATTTACATCCTTCCATAGAACACTAGGGTTTGCATTAGAGTTTACAGAAGTTAAAGTTTTACCGATAATAACTTGATTGCTGAAATTCGATGGTGCACTTTGTCGGCGATTTCTCTCATACGAGTGTTGGAGAGCTTCGTCCTCTTCTTTTCCTTCCTCCCTTTCTCTTGAGAACGCATCAAAATTCTCTGAGAGTGATACGTACTCAGAGTAGGGTGAAAGATGGGATTTTTATTCATCTAAGGTTTCCTAGTTGGATTAGGCTCTTAATTTGAATGGGGACTCCTAGGAAGTTGCCAAGTGGCAAGAAGTTGAACTTAGGGAGAATCTCCTTCCCCTATTCTATTCCAAAGTAGTTATGATGGTGTGAGTCCCTCCTAGGTTCGTATTTGGGTCCTGAGAATATCCTAAAACGTCTCCTAAAGCAAGGCCAATTGTAAATTCTGAGATTAGGTCTGTTTAGGCCTTACCAATCGACGTTGGCGGATCATACTGGCTCGAGTTTCCCGACCGACTGCATCGACCGCCACTAGTATAATAGTCAGGTTGGTCTCATTTTGGTTCCCCCCTCTTCTGGTCTGGTTCATTGATGGTGCGACCTAGTCTAAATTGCGACTTGTACCATATTCGGTCTATGGTGGAAAACCCTCTAGCACAACAGAAATCCAGTTAGACTAGGTTTCTAGGTGCGGGTTTTACAAGTGGTGCCATTGATCATTATGAGGGTTTGTTCGGGATCAATGGTGGTTAACTCCTGAGGTGCATTAGGTTGCGGTTCAGGATCGAAGCTGTCGCATCTACCTTCAGAACCACTATAGCATGACCTAATTAATGAACTGCATTTTTATTCACTTATGTATATTTTCTTTTTTGATCTCTAGCTTGCATTTGCATTGATACTTGAATCCTCACTAAACTGGGATGGTAGCTCACCCCTCGATATGGGAATTCTTTTTCAGCTTTTGATGCAGGTACTTCCTCTACTGCTGAACTCACAGTGTCTCTACTGGTGGAGGACACCTCTGCTGGGGAAGACCCCTTAGAGGATCACGTCAAGGGCTGTCTCTATGTTGACTGTGTGTATGGGACCAGACGCAGTGCCTCATCTCTCCTATCAGTATAGTTGTAGATAGACAGTGTCTAGTCTGTCTATGTTAGGTTTCTATTAACGATTACTTTTTTAAGATATTTGTATACTGATATATAATATGTTATATGTGGAACTTTCGATGTAAAGCATAATAAATCTAACTATGTTATTATATCAGTTAGATCGCATCTGTTACTTATAAAATCTGCTTTCGCTATTATTACTCTGTTTTCTTTATTATTATTGTGGATATTGCTTGCGTAGACTGAGGGATTTGTATGGTAGATCATTGTAATTGTCAATCGTTGGAAGATTCAGGTCGTCTTATGGGTCAACCCAGATATCACGTCTGATTCCCAGAATGGGCTGTAACATATATTGTCTAATACAATCGATACTTTTTTATTTTATCCTAAATTTAATTCTAGCCGTATCGACTAGTATCAAAGTGTATCATTGCATATCGCCCTTATTGACTTGTATTGACCCGTATCGGTCCAATACAGTGGATATGCAATGATACACACAATATTTAAAAAACTGGAAGACATATAGTAGGAGTATCATATCGACCCCTTGTGATATGGATACGTATTGGTGCGTATCGATCATATCATATCGATACTTAAAACCCTGCATCTTAGTCCATATTCCAATCTTTCTTAAAATCCAACCCCATTTCTCAAATCAAAGAACCCAAATCCTCAACTTCAATATTCCATAACCTTGAACTTAGTAATTATTGTATGTGACCCACCTCCCACGGTCAAAAGTTCATTATCTTCAATCTTGATATGAACTCACATAATAGGTTGGCCTTTTCTGAACCTTCCCAAGCTTAGGTAAATAAAATAAGAAACTCTTGCTATTCTCTTTATCGTTCTAAGATAGCAAATTTGGCTTGAAATGAGCTTCAAAAAGGCGTCAATTCAAAAATCATTCTTTCTTCTTTAAGGAGCTACCACGGCGGTAAAAGCTTATGTTGTTAATGAGGGTGCAACATTTAATCCTTATACAGGTGTAACGGTTAGTCCATGAGAGTCGCGAGGTAGATGTTGGCTTCTCATCAATTCCAACAATCACCGCTCAGTGCTAGCCGAGTGACTCAAACCTGTAATTTTAAATCTAAATCCAATTGTTGGCATTTTCCAACCCAAGGCACTAACACTGCGCTAAATCTTAAGTTGTTAGTGAGGGCGCAACCTTTAATATTTTGAAGGATGTTGCGGTTAGTCCACGAAATCATGAGGTAGATGCTACTTTTCTATTCCAACACTAGACTATCACCACTGCTAGAATGAAAATTGTCTATTTGTGTCACACCCCAATTCTGAACCAACCAGAATGGTGTGATGAACCGTCAATAAATCAACGGTTCAACCAGGATCTCGTATAGGCTATGCCCAACCATGTTAAACCAAAATACATTCCACATTAATCAGAGATAATAAAGTAAATAGCGAAAGTCTTACAAATAATAAACTGAGGTCTAGTCATGATAACTAATTAATATTCTATTTATATCTAAGTAACCAAAACATAATTTAATACATATTACAAATATCCAAATATGAAAGTTAAACACTAAGTGCATCTATAGTTGAAACGCTCGCTTAACGACTCATTATAGTCCTCCATAGCTTGCTCATCCATAGCCGCCACTTATTCATATGTTGCGTGTCGACATAATCTTCAATCATAATACCTGCAACATCAGAACCTGAAAAGAATTGTGCGCGCGAGGGTCAGCTCTCCAACTTGAGCTCAATGAGTAAACAAAACAATGCAACAAATATATGCATGCATTCAATTTATATCTTTGGTCTGGTTTATAAGTTTGCAATGTGCAATAGAAAGGATTGGTGGCCGCCGCACCTCTATACACTAGTATGTGAAGCCGCCCAATGGATCAAACACCATTTCCGTCCCACATGCACCCATCAAGGAATAAGGATAGAGCTAAAGTGCTAAGACCGCACCACATGACACTTCCCCTGATGCCCTTCCATACCAACACATAAGCCCCTATTGGCGAGGGCTTGCAAATTGGGCTCGCAATTAACGAATCCTAATATCAAATAGTGTATCCAAGGCCTCACCCTAGTATCCCTCAATACGTCCATAGAGATAGAGCTAAGACCCCCTGGCAGAGTCAATGACTACACGATCCGAGACCACCTTCCTTGATGCCCTACAACGTAATAGCTAAGGTAATGGCGATACGACGATGTGAGTGGAAAAGACTTGAGTAGAGATAGAGCTAGAGTCTGGTGACCAGGATGAACAATAGTGTCACGTCCTCCCCTTGATGCCCCACTCGCATCAAGTACACTAACCACACACAAACATTCACATGTCTGTTCCTAGCATCATCATCATCATCATATTATAATTAAACGGAAATTAAATATGCATGAACAGTAATGGCAAAAATATTGGATGACATGTTAAATGCACATTACAAGCATACAAGCATAGAATCAATCATGGCATTGGACTCAATAAATAAAAACAATTTATTATTAGCTAATTAATTTAGGTCTTGTTCCCTCACCTTTGATTGATAGTAGATCCTCGTTCAAGTTTTGTAATTCACTTTTAAACCACTTGGAAACCTAACAAGTTCATATATTTTTAATTAGAATTAATTCCCATATATATAGACTAACAGAAACTGAGGGGTCGCAGGTGGGGCAGCACCTGGGGTCTCAGTTTCTACGACCACAGGGTGTGGGGTCGCAAGGTAGGGTCGAACATACTCCGACCACACGTGCGACCACACCCTCCCTGAAAACTTCCCGAGGGCATGTGGTCAAACATGTGTGTCTTGTGGGGTCGGACATCATGCGACCCTACGTGCGACCACACGTGTTATGGTCGACCTTTCACTCTTAATTCCATTCCTTCATGTTTGAGTCCTTTGGCTTATCATCATTGCCTTCCTATGATTGTTTTGTGGTTCAAAACTACTATTTTATACACCATCCATTGTCCACATAATTTTCTCCATGGATTCTCTTGGAATTTGTCCATAGATGGATGATTTGAGTTTCTTCTAATCCTATCTTCTTCAAGAACTATCTTAGGCTCTCAATTTAACATGGGAAATATATTCATACCTTATGCTTGCTGAAGATTTAGAGTTTTCTCTGAATTTTCCTTCTCCTTAGTCTTCTTCTTCAATTATCCTTTTATTCCTTCTCTTTTCTTTCTCTCCCTTTCAATTAGAGTTCTAAAGGAGTGAAAGAGGCTAAGGGACGTCCTATTTATAGAGAAAAACCTTCCATAATATGCCCTAATGAGTTTAGGAAAGAACCCCCTTCGAATTAGGAAGGTTTCCTAAATTCGGTTTCTGACTGGTTCCGTGGGGTCGGAGGTGGGGTTACAGAATCCGTGACCCTACCTTTTGAAATGTCCGACCACACGACCAAAATTCATGTGGTTGGACTCTTTTGAGGTGGGGTCGGTCACACATGTTTAGGCATGCGACCACACACTCATATTTGACTGTTTTTGAGTTAAATTTCATACCTGGTCTTGTGGTTTCTTCACGCACTTGGTCCACTTGGCTCGACCATGATAGGTAGACCTGATACAAGGTGGTAAGACCAGTTAGTTCGATACAGGTCTTACAATTTGTCTAATACCTTTCATAAGCAATTATCACTTCAAGCACTTCTCCATCAATCAGACGTAAACCACATCATGTAATAGTCCCAAGCAACCAAATGAAGGAGCAAAAATTGGAAAATTTGACATAGATATATATATATATATACCAAATATTATTGGCACACTCAATATGAGATATAACGATTCTATGCTGTTCTCTATCCTATTTCAGAAAAAATAATTTATATATACCAAAAAGTATTGGCACACTCAGTATAAGATGTAACAATTTGATGTTGTCATTATTTTATTTCAGCAAAAACTAAAATATTGCAGATTAAATCAATCAGATTTAAATAATTTATTATGCTTCAGCTAATGAAGAGTTAAAATATGAAGTTCTGTATCGGAGATGCTAGCTTCTTACAAGGGGGGAGGGGGCAAGAGGTACCTTGAGGCAGTAGATTTAGATAAGCCAACTATTGATGTGTCTCAAGAAAAATGCTTCAACCTCCATTCTTTTCTCTCTTTACATATTCCAAATAATTGGTGTGAACAATCCCTTTGACTCCATCTCTGTTCATGATGGTACCATGTCAAGTGCTTAGGCTCTTCTAAGACAGCAATGTCTGCCTCTTTATCAGGTATGATTTCTGTAATATCCCCAACAGTTAAAATGCTGCTTTTATCTCTAGAGAACTCAGAATGATAGAATATCAAACAAAAGAAACAATAAATGATCCTTCTTCAAGTAGTAGACTCTGCTTACGTGAATTGGAATGACCTTGATCTAGTGTACAAAAATATAATAATGAAGCAATATAGGACAAAACTGTGTATTGAATGGCTAGGTACTGTACTGAATCCAAAACAACAAATTTCAAATAACAATTTACATCTTATTCCTTTAATCCTACCTTCTCTTATATTGGAAAAAATAATTAAAATAAAGATGTGTAGCTCTAATTTACCTTCCCATGATTGAAGTTTATATTAAATCCAGCTATAAATCTATCGAAAAAAGCATCCTAGAAAAATATTAATATTATTTCTAACATTATAGCAAAGCTGAAAACCTATTACAAATGTCATGTCACTTGTTTAATCCAAGAAATTAAGAAGAGTGTCTCATACCTTTTTGACGAGTTGAAAGTACCTTTTGTTGAAGAACTCTACTTTTTAATGAAAAACTCTAGATGATTATATAACGAAGTCACTTGATTTTCAAGGATCTCACAAGCAATCTGGGTGCTCACCCTAGTTGGATAGTTATAATATAACTTAATATTTTGAGCTTTTCCTCCCCTTGCCTATGTGACATTTAGATTTTTTTATATCTTTAGTGTGGAAATGACCAGTCATAAGTCTAACCCTAAGTGAGATGCTAGTCTCCTAATGCCATATCCGGATTATCTTTTGGCATACTTTAACAATTACCACAAGTGCCCTAGATAATAAATAGGGACCAAAAATATAAAACTATCCTTTTTCATAAAACCAAAAAACATCACCGGTTTTGCAAATAAAAATAAATAATATTTTTATATTTATAAATAAAAATATTTGGATGTAAAATCAAACATGATAAATTTATTCAAATTAGCAGTTTGTAGGCACTCGTACACTCTTATAATTGTCAAGTCACTGGCAATAGAACATTATGTATTAAGGTCACCACTCAACATACACGAGGTCTCTTCATGAAGGACTTCACATACCATATGTACACTGACCGTCGAGAGACTAGTCGCCATTTCTCCCATAGTCTGAGCAATTTTGACTTGCACCCCTCAAACCCATCATGGTCCAATCAATGCCTATGTAAGCACATAACGCATCATGATAGGTGCGATCAAGCTGAAGACTACAAAGTAGCTCATTTGAATAATCATCCATAAAACCAGTCTATTAATATAATAGAAAAAAAACAATGGTACCATATAAATAATTTATAAGCCACAAAATATGCAAGCCATAAGCCACATATATATACCTTAAAATAGAGATAGAAATGTCCAAAGAGAATACATAAAAATAATACAATAAATTTGTGTTGGGCCACATAATTCCAACAGTCTCTCACTTGGCTTAACACAATCCTATAGCCATTACTTATTTAGTAAATACACCAAAAGATAAATCTTTTGTAAAGAGATCAGCCAAGTTTGATTGAGATGTCACTCAACAACTACCTCATTTTTCTTGATAACATCACGAATGTAATGATATCGACCTTTAATGTGCTTGGCCTGAGAATGACACTTTGGATCTTTGGTGATGGCTATTGTAGAATTGTTATCACACTAAAGTGGAATAGGTTTTTTCACACAGTCTACTATTAGCAGTTCCAATAGGAACTTTCGAAGGTATACAGCTTCTTTAGCTGTTGCATTCAATGCAATATACTCAGCTTCCATAGTAGATTGCGCAACATATTCTTGTTTCTTGCTCTTCCAAGCAATACTTCCACCACAAAAAGTGAACACAAAATCAGAGGTAAATTTTCTACTATCAACACATCCTTGATAATCAAAATCAAAATATCGAAGGATATTCAGTTGATCAGAACAATAAGGTGGTCAAAAATCACTCGACACTTGTTGGTTCGACCTGCGTCGCCGTCGTGGAGAGATGACGACCTGCACGTGGACTTCAATCCATTGGTGGAAATGAAACACGAACACTAGAACCCTCTAAATCTTCTTCCCCTATATATTTCTCATCAATCATCATCATCGCTGCATTGATCTGAGCATCTTCCTTTTCACCATCTCTCCTGCTCTCTTCTGTTATCTATCTTTTCACTCTTCCCTTCTTGATCATATACCATGCTTCTCAAAGCTTTAGCTTCAGCTTCATCTTTCTCTTTCTCGATTGTACAAGGGGCAGTCGAAGCCCAATCATCTTCTTTTATCACACCATCAGGCTTGATTTCGTCTTCTTCTTCCTTTCTACCGACTCCGTCTCAAAGAAAAGGAGGAAAAGGGTTTGTAATTTCAACAAAAGCAAAAGAATCGAATAGTCAGTTTGTTCTATGGGTGTTTTTGTAAGTATATCATTCTCCATTTCAGAAGGTAAAAAATGTCTTTTCCTCCCATTTTGTTTGTAAATGCAACAAGGGTATAATTGTCCAAACTTTACGGTGTTAGTCAAAGGGGTGAGTCTGTAATTGTTATCAACTTTAGAGTGTCTCTATATTACCGTCATAGATTAGGGTGGTATGAGTAATTTATCCAAAAAAATTTGTTTTGTTCTTATTAATAAAGAACTAAAAAATTGGTTTATGTGGGGGAAAAAAATCCTTGGCACTATTTTGAGCTAGAGTTTTAGCTCCCTTGATAATTTTTTTTATGGAAATGGTTTGGATGAAGTTTAGTTTGGATGGCATTGCAGTACCTTTGTGCTTCATAGGAGTTGAAAACAACCATCTGTTTGGTGGAGAATTTTAATTCTTATGATTTGTAGTAGTTAGTAGTCAAGAGTCAAGACAGGTGTTTGAATGGTTATAAGATCTTCAAAGATAGGATTCTATAAGATCTTCAAAGATTGAATTCTCTTCCACATCATTGCGTGGAAAGAGTCTTTGTATATATAGAGTTTTCCAAGAGTAAAATTTGGAGGGTACAATTAAGGTTTAAAATTCAAAACAAATTCTCTACCTATTTACAGCTCTTAGTAATTCAAATTATACATAATTACAGGAAACGTTTCATACTTTTCAGAATTAATATCTGTTATGATTGGAGATCCCCATATTCAAATTATTTTGAATTTGAATATTTGTTGAGTTGGCAGCCTTATCCTTAACATCCCCCTGCAAGCGAAGTGGCAAGATGGTGAGCTTGTTGCGTAGATTTGTAAAGCATTGTGTAGACAATGGCTTAGTGAGAATATTAGCTATTTGATCAACGGTGGACAAAAGTTAAACTTTGGTTTCTTTGGTTGCCACCTTCTTTCGAACGAAATGGAAATCCAATGCTACATGCTTTGTTCGGGCATGAAACCAGGGATTGACAGTAAGGTATGTTGCACCTAGATTGTCACACCAAAGTATCGGTGTAGTTGTTGGTGCTTGAAAGATTTCACCTAACAAGTGTCTTATCCATGTAATCTCAGCTATAGCATGTGCAAGCGCCCGGTATTCAGATTCAGTACTGGACCGAGCCACAGTATTTTACTTCTTTGAACACCACGAAATTAAATTTGGTCGCAAAAAAATACAATAGCCAGTGGTAGACTGTAGATCATCTGGCAAACCAGCCCAGTCGACATCTGAATATGGCTATAAAGGTAATGTAGGGGACCAATATAAATACATCCCATAAGTAATGGTGGACTTGAGATATCGTAGTATCCTCTTAACAGCCACCCAATGATCCTCAAATGGGGAATGGGGAATACATAAATTGGCATACCTTGTTAACAACAAATGCAATTTTGGGTCGGGTTATGGTTGCATATTGCAGGGCACCCACTGTTTTGTGGTACAATGTAGGGTCATGAAATGGAGTTCCGGTACAAGAGGTGAGTTTGACACCTGTGGCAGCTGGAGTGGTAACCCCTTTTGCATCCGCCATTTTTGTACACTGCAATAAGTCTTGAATAGATTTGTGTTGGGAGAGACACATCCCGGTAGATGTAGTATTTGCTTCAATACCCAAAAAGTAATGGAGGGGTCCAAGATCCCGCAGCTTGAAATTGTTGTTAAGATCAACAATGAATTTGCGTACAACAACTCGATCACTGCCGGTGATGATGATATCATCCACATAAACTAGAAGAAGCGTGATTTGGCCATTTTTCTTGTGGATGAACAATGACGAATTAGATTTTGAACCATTAATGTCACACCCCAATTCTGCACCAACCAGAATGGTGTGATGAACCGTTAAGTAACCAACGGTTCAACCAGGATCTCGGATAGGCTATCCCCGTTTTACCCAAACTTCCACACATCCATAATCATAATCAGAGTAATACACAATAACGGAAAATTTATAAATAAATGAACTGAGAACTAAGTTGATACCATAATTAGATAGTAAATTATTCTGTTTTCAACTGAGACATACTTATGTAAATATCAAGTACATGTCTTTATAAATTCAAAGAAACTATAAAAATATCTAATCAAATACACACGAGTTACACTCGCAAGAGGGGTCGTGTGTATCGTCTTCAGCTCCAGCTTCCATTGCTGCTATATTCCCGTACGCAGACGCATTCATATAATCTTCGACTGTGTAACCTGCATCATCAACTAAAAATATTCGACGTCGAGGGGTGCTCACACAACACGGCTCAGTGAGTAGCCAAAACAATGCAACAATACATATGCATGCAATCAATTCATATCTTTGGTCTGGTTTATAGTTTGCAATGCTAGAAAGGTTGGGTGGTCAAAGGTTAACGTTTATTGACACCGCCTCTATACACAGGGTGTGGAAGCCCACCCGAAGATTAATGTTTATCGTCGTCCCCATCCACCCTACCATAACATTATACAACAAAGGTTAACGTTTATTGCTATATAATGCTATACCAACACATAAGCCCCTGTTAGCGAGGGCTTGCAAACTGGGCTCGCTACTAACCATTCTTAATGCCAAACAGTGTATCCAAGGCCTCACCCTAGCATCCCTCAGAATGCCCATAGAGATAGAACTAAGGCCCCCCGGTAGAGTCAGAGACTACAAGGACCGAGACCACCTCCCCTGATACTCTACGACATAATAGTTCCGCTAAGGTAATGGCGATACGACGATGTCAATGCACAAGACTTGAGTTAGAGATAGAGCTAAAGTGCTGAGACCTGCCAAAGGTTAACGTTTATTGACGTTCTCATCACACCTCCCCTGATACTTGCTCGCATCAAGCACATCAACCACACACATACAAGCACATGCATATTCCTATCATCATCATCATCATCATGTTATAAACAATAAAGTAAATATGCATGAACAAGTAATAGAAATATTGGATGGCATGTTGTATGCACATTACAAACATATTCGCATAGAATCAAACATGGCATAGGACTCAAGAAAAGAAAACAATTTATTATTAACCAATTTAGTTTGGGGTTAAGGTTCCTCACCTTAGTTTGTTATAAGATATTTCCCAAGCTTTAAAATCACCGTTACAATGTTATTAGATTGCTAGCAGACCTAACAAAGCCGATAAAATTTAATTAGAATTAATTCCAAAATTAAAAATCATTCTGTCAACTGAGGGTCGATGCTAGGGTCGATGGGTCTATCGACCCTCCCTCCATTCTGGACTTCCCGAATGCTGAGGGTCGATGGTCAGAAACACCTAGGGTCGGATGGTCTATCGACCCTCGGTGCGACCCTTGGTGCACTCTGATCCAATTTCCACTTTTTCATCCATTCTTCAAATCTGGGGTCCTATGGCTTGCTTCTACATTCCATTCAACACTCATTCCATGGTTTGAAACCATGAACCATCCCCTAGATGGCTTTCATGCATTCTCCTAGGATTTTCCATGAAAACCTAACCATGGATCGATGGTTTGGGTTTCTCCGAGATCATACTCTCAACAATTACTAACCTAAGGTCTGTAGAAACTCATGGAATTAGTACCCATACCTGAGAAGATTACTTTTCCTCTGAAATTCTTCTCCTTTTTGCTAGGTTCTCTTCCTTGCTTCTCCTCTTCTTCCTTTCCTTCTCCTCTCTTTCTCTCAATTCAATTAGGGTAATGAAAGGAGTGAAAGTGGCTTAGGGACGTCCCTTAAATAGGCTAGAAACATCATAAAATAAGTCCCTTTGAAATTAGGAAGGAATCCAATCGAAAAATCTCGACCTTTCCTAATTTCTATTCTCGGCAGGATCCGAGGGTCGATGGGAGGGTCGATGATCCCGTCGACCCTAGGGTCTTAAGCTGTCCGACCCTCCCTTAAAATCTGAGGGTCTGACATTCTGTTTTGGGAGGTCCGACCCTACTTGGCTGGGTATGCGACCCTCCCCTAAAATTAAGTGTTTTTGGGTCGATTTTATACCTGGGATCTCGATCTCCTTCACGCCCTTGGTCCACTTGACTCGACCATGATGGGTAAACCTGGTTCAAGGTGGTAAGACCGGGTTAGTTTGACACGGGTCTTACAATTAAAACCCATTTCAGTAAGGCATGGACTTAGCCTAGAAAACCAGGCATGGGGTGCTTGTTTGAGGCCATAGAGGGCACGATGCAAGCGGTAGACATGAGTTAGTTGATTAGGATCAATAAATCTTGGTGGCTGAGACATGTAGATTTCCTTTTCTAATATCCCATGCAAAAACGCATCATGGACATCTAGCTGATGTAAAATCAAACCTTTTGAAAGTGCCACAGTAAGGATGGTGCAAATGGTATTGGGTTTTACCACTGGACTGAAAGTTTCATAATAATCAAGACCCTTGGTTTGGTTGTACCCCTTTGCTACTAGTCGTGCTTTGTAGTGATCAATTGAACCATCAATGCGGCACTTAATATGAAAAACCCACTTGCATCTAACCATTGTTCTATGATAGGCATGGGGACAAAAGACCATGTTCCATTTTGAATCAGTGCATTGTATTCAGCCATCATGGCTTCTCTCTAATTAGCATCATGTTTCGCTTGACTATAACATGTTGGTTCAACTTTTGTGTAAGCAGACATAATAAGAGGATGTGAGGATGCTACAAAGGTGACATGATCTCGGTTTTGCTTCGATTTTCTTGTTCGAGTACTATGTCACACTCCATTTGAATTTGTAATTGATTGACCAATAGGATTAGCAGCCAAGAGTGTTGGTGCAATGTCCCCTTTTGGTGAATCAATGACAGGTGGAGACCTTGAGACATTGGAATGTATTATCCCATGTTGATTATCCCTTGATGAGGAAACCACTACAGGATTTATAGGAGCACAAGTTGCTGATCTGGATGGAGCTCCAATAGTAGGTATGATACTTGACACATTAGAAATCGCTACTGTCCTTGTTGGTTGAGATGAAGAGTCATTGATGTTGTGAAAAGGAAATTGATGTTTGTCAAATAAGACATGGCGAGAAATGTATACATGATTACTGGCAATGTCAAGACACTTATATCCACAATGTGTAGAACTGTAGCCAATGAACACATTTAATAGACCTTTGCCCCATTTTTATAGTGTTGTATAGACGTAGAAGAGGATAACATACACATCCATATATTTTAAAATTAAGTAGTCTGGTGGTGAATGGAACAATATTTCTCATGGAGATTTCAACTTAGTGGGCATCGTGCTTATCAAAAACACAACAGCATTAAAAGCATCATTCCAATGCCGCTGGGGAATCTTGGCATTAAACATCATTGTTAAACCAGTATCGATTATGTGTCGATATTTCCTCTCGGCAACCCCATTTTGTTCATGGGTATGAGGATAAGAAATTTAGTGGAGAGCACCAATTTGTTCTAAATAGGATGAAATATTTCAGTATTCTCCACCCCAATCCATTTGCATAACTTTAATAGATTGCTCAAAATACTTTTCGACTTGTCGTTTAAATTTTTGAAAAATAGAAAAGACCTTAGATTTGTGGACCATAGGAAAATACCAAATGTATTTACTATAACTATCAATAAAATTGATATAATATCTATATCCATTTTGGGAGGGTACAGGGGAGGGCCCCCATACATCTGAATGGATAAGATCAAGAGGTGCAACAAAAATTGAATTAAAAACATGAAAAGGCAACATATGCGACTTTCCTAAAGTACATGAGTAACAAAAAGACACTTTGCAGCCCCTGCAACTGGCAGATTATTTTGTGAAATGATTTTGTGAATAATTTTTCGAGTTAGATGGCCTAGCCGTTGATGCCAAAGATCAACGGAGACACGTTCTCCAACAAATGCTTGTGAACTGTTGGTGGTGGGAGGTGATTGAGAATGGGCATTGAGACGATAGAGACCATGATCAAGTGTGCCTTGGAGGAGGATCTTCCCCGAGGATCGATCCTTAACATGACGAAAAGAAGGGTGAAACTCAAATATAACATCATTGTCAGAGGTAAATTTGGATACACTTAATAAACTCTTTGTAATGGAAGGAACATTAAGTACTTTATTGAGATATAAAACATGGCAAGTAGAAGGTAATTGAGAGGATCCAGTATGAGAGATATGCAAACCTTGTCCATTACCCATTTGAACTTGTTCAGATCCTTGATATTCTGATCGAACCGATAGATTGTTCAAATCGACAATGATATGATCCGTCGCTCCAGAATCAGGATACCATGCATCTTGATGAGGAGCAGAATAAACAGCAACCATAGTAGCAGGTTTGGATGAAGCTTGTGTGTAAGTTTGATCAAACCGATTAAAGCAAGCTAGAGCACTGTGACCATAATGACCACACACTTGGCATTGTGATTTGTTGCCATCGAATGATGAATCGGAATTTGAATAGGAATTGTGACAGCCTCGATCACGTTCACGTCCTCATAGATTGTTGTGTGCGGCATCCGTATGATGAGAATAGGACCCCTGACCTTGGTGACCCCATGTGGAAAATGAGGAATTAGCTATATTGGCTTCCGGCATAACAGTGGTTGACATTTGCTGTTGTAAGCGTATTTCATAACTTATGAGCATTCCATGAAGATCATTAAGATATACAAAATCTAACCTAATGTAAATAGCTGTTACAAATGAATTCCATTCTGATCCAAGGCACGCATGAATATGTAGAATCAAATCAGCTTCAGCAACTGGATGTGAGACAACTGCAAGATTGTCTGAGTGCGACTTCATTTTTTGAAAATACGCTATGACAGGGAGATCATTTTTCTTCTTAGTTTGTAACAGTAGTTTTAGCTACATGATTCGGGATCTTGATTGAGAAGCAAATAAATGTTCTAGACTGTACCAAACCAATTGCGAAGTGGTGCAATCAATGACTTGACCAAGAACAGATTCGGTGAGTGAAGAAAGGAGCTAGCCTAGAAATAGTTGGTCCTGACTAATCCAAGCAATGTTGATAGGATTTTCAACTATCGTTGTAGCAACAATGGTGTTATTTGGTGCATTAGAAGAAGTGGTAGACAAGGGTAGAAATTTGGAAGGACGAGGTTTTCAACAATGGTGTTATTTCGCATACGAGAAATGGGGTTTTTTATTATTAATTAATTAACTCTTTTAGTGTTAGTGTGTATTATCTCTGTCGAGAAATGAGATCTATTACTTAAAATGAAAATTCATAACCCAAAAGAGGCAATTGATATAGGTATATGACATGTGTCTTAAGGATGGCACACGCTTGGATTGTTCCGTCGTAAAAATCAATTCCTCGGTTCAAAGTCGTAGGAAATCAATTCCTCGGTTCAAAGTCGTAGGAAATCAATTCCTCGGTCAATTTGAACCAATCAAAGAAAGTGACATGTCAATTAGGAAATCACATCCTTTCCAATCGTCCAGCTTTACCAGGAAAACAAATTCCCATAGAAAATGACAAAAAGAGTTGGGAATCCCACCGTACCAATCCCCTTGTTAGACACGCCAAATCCTTCACCCCAGTCTCCCCATTCCAGCTTCTAAATTCAATGGTTCTAAATGGTTTCCCCCTGTTTTAGCTTTGGTTTTGGACTTGAGAGGTTTTTGTTTGAAAGTTGAAAAAAAATACAAAAAATAAATATAATAAGACAAAAATAAGAATACAAGAATGACAAATTTATGTATTTATTTCTTTCTTCTATTTTAAATTTTTTGTTTTTATTTCTAGACTTCAAGCAACTCAGAAGTAATCCATTAATTTATACCTTAATTTCCACAAACTTGTGGCATAAGTTTTTAAAAAATCAACCAAAATCCAATAACTATCATCACCATCAAAACCTAATTCTCCAACCACTTATGGTATGGGAAAAAGATCGTTTATAGCGGTGCTACAGTGTAACACTACAGATCTTGACTATTGAGAATGCATCAGAACAGGTACCATTGAGAGTGCATCAGTCACCCACAGTCAGGATCGACACTGCCACACAACAGTGCTAGACGATCCTGCTCCTTGTGTGTGGCATTGGAAGGAGTATCGGTCATTCTGAAGACCAACACGGATCAGTATCGAAAGAAGGAATACAAAATCAATGACCTAGTGATATGTGACCGATATTAAATTAAAAGATATTAAAAAATAAAAGCATCAAATATCATATTGGCATCAGTCACTGGCGATACTTATATGGATCCGCCGATTCAATCCAGATAAAACCATGGGAACATTGGATGAGAGACAAAAACAGAGAATGAGTCTAGCTTTGACAGATTCCAATTGCTCAGTTGGTCCATTCGATTTCTTTAAGAGTGATTAAAGTCAATAATTCAAATCCATCTTCCCTTTTGTTGGGTTGTGAAAGAGCTTCATCAATTTAGCTTTATATCATCGGCTTCTAGAAGGCTCCATTTGTTTTCTGGTAAAGTCCAGTAAAGAAAAATTATGAGGAAAAAATCAATATAAAATGAGGATGTTATTTAAAATTTTCCTTTTATGTGGTTTCTATTCTAAATAGATTTATACATAGTCATTGAAGGAATTGGGATTTCTATATAAAGTCTTAGTTTGATTATAAAGAAAATTAAAGGAAAAGAAAATGAAAATTTTTCAACTTAAAAAGGAAATTTTCATAATTCTAATACAACATGATTGTATAAACTACATAAATATCTTAAATATTTAGTAATGATACTTATTAGATATAAAATTTATTTGAGAAATAGAGAAGGCTAAGACTTCTGCGTGAGGTCTCAACCATAACCCTCAACCATAGATCTTGTCATATCATCATACTATAAAGAATACTGTTAACCATAGTTAACTTCCTTTCTCCATTTAAATCCTTTAATTTAAGGGATTAAATTAAATTTATTAATTTAAGGGATTAAATTAAGAAAATAATTAACTCGATTTTTCCATATTAATACAAAATTTACCATCCCCTACCTTCATACATCATCAATAGAATTTTTTTTTATCCCATTAATAAGAAGATTCCCATCTCCACCTTCATACGTGCCCATTATAATATATTTTATTTTTAAATTAATGGATAGATTCCCTTCTTACTTAAAAGCTAACAAATCTTAAACAAATAAAAACCCTCAAAATTTTGGGGAAAAAAAAAACGAAATGATAGTAAAAATTGTAAGTTTTTTAGATTCCCTTTGGGTTTTTCTGATGGGATTTTCCATAAATCCTAACGAACACATCATACAGATTACTAGAATACAATAGGTATTGAAAAGAGATGATAAGACACATACCTCTTGCTGTAGATTGATTTTCGACCGTTTTCTTTGCTTTAAATGCTTGGAAAGCTTAGATCAGAGTCTTCGACAGCCTGTAAGGATCCCTTGACCTTCTCTTTGCGTATGGGAGCAGTAGAAGAAAATAACATCGTGACTATGGGGACCCTAATCATTGGTATTTATAATACCACCCCCAACCCTGGACCAGTCTCACAGTGGACCAGGTTGGTCTATCTCTAATCATACTTAAATCGGTCTATCTGTAACTAGACTTCCACTGAACCAACTAACCTTATAATTAATTTAACCTATAAAATATCTTACAATCTCCCACTTGGACTATATTAATTATAAATTTATCATTGATCCAATGTGACCATGGAATCTAATTATACCAAAATCATCATTTACTTTGATTCAGTCATCAAGTCTATCAATGTCGAATAACAACAGAAAGTATTCCTACACATCCGGTATACCCCCTTCTGTCAATCACATACAGAAGTCTACTTAATGACATAAATCACTTTGAGATGAATATTTGAGTCCAATGATCGAATTACCACGATCCCGTTACCTTAAAATCTTTATAGGTCAACGCACTTTAATATTATCCAACTTATATAGGCAAATCGCCTCTAATTTGGACTAATATCATACTTTACCTTACCATCTTCTTTGGCTAAATATCGCCTTGTAACTTGATATGTCTTAAATAATCAGGAATACATACCAGCAATGAAATGAATGCTCACTAATAATCATGTCCATTAAACCACAGACAAAACAAACAATCACAGATAAATCATCAATTACCAGATCTCCCACTAACCAAGCGGATCTGAATACTCCCACTGACAAAGAGAATCTAAAGACTCTCATTGACAAAATATTTTCAACCATTATAAGAAAACTTTCTTAACCTGTCTCTACATTGCCCTAGAGATCAACTATGACTAGTACAACTAGTCGAACCTAAGATTGCATAGTCAAACATGAAAAACTATTCACCACATCACAGAATAAATACGATCAACATTACATGTAGTCATTTACCTTACAACATCATAAGCACTATAAACATAATTTCTTTGCATTTAGTTGAAAAAGAAAACTTTACATTCTGATATTTCAAGTAACATCAATCACATTTTTTTAATATGGAAAACAATATGTTAAGTCAAACAATAAACATAAAACAAAGTAAAACCAAGAGCAGAAAAAACATTTGAATGTAAAAGAAATTTTATAATATTCAAGCCAACAGTCTTTAAGACCCTTATACCCCAAATACCTTGGGAGTCCTAGAATCGTTATCCTTTTCTAGAAATGCTTATCTGGCTTAACAGTATTTGGTCAAACTACCTATCTTTGATCATTCTACTCATCTTTAACCAATCCACCTTTGAGTTACCCAACAACAATCTTATCACTAGTCATTTCTCCCATTTGATAATATAAGTCACCTAGATTTGAATATATTTTCTAGCAAGGAATGAGATATCTAATATATCAATTACATTGGTTTCATTGTCCTTGAGTTTTTTAGTGATAGTTGATAGCTCCTAAAAATACTTCTTCACATTACCATTTCTAACATAATTGGTACTAGAGAGCTAAATTAATAAACTATCTTCCGACCTCCTCTAAAACATTATTCTTATCCTTTGGATTTTTCTTAGATAATCCTTTCGCAATATTTCTCATCTTAATACTGTTATACATAACCTCAACAGTAGAAATACCTCACAACTTATGTAAACTACTATGAAAGATACATCTAGGTCAAACGATCTTAGACTAGTCTTCAACCTTTTTGTAATAAATTTTATTCTTTGTCCCAAGAAGAGTGGAAAGAAACTATCAAACTATATGGTACATTCACTGAGACAGACATCATAGGAGACATAAACCATCATCATTATATGAGTCCAAACACAAATGTCCTGCAATAGATAAATTACACAAGACTCATATAAACACATGTAATTTATATTTATTTATACTTTGTCCCGAATAGAAAAAGATAGATATCAAAACATTCTTTGGGACAGTCATACTTGGATAAACACATCAGTGTATGAGTTTAAATACAGTATCAAACAACTGAAGACTCATACATATACCATTTACTTGTATTAACCATATAAATCATTCATGCAAATAAATATATTTTTTCAAGAGTTAACCAACTACACATTCTCTTTTGGGACAAACATACATTGGGCTTCTCAGTTTCTGTGCAATGACTGTGAAAGAATAATGACTCTCAAAAATTCCACCACCTTTGAGTTAATGAGACCCCCTAAAGTCAAAATCATTTCAACTCATGTGCATGAACATACCTTTAACTTTGACAATGCCACCTTTGGGTTAACACTGTCTTTCTTAGCTGATTTTCACACCATGGAGAACAGTATATTAAAAATATATCATTTATTGTATATGTAAATGTATAAATTTAGGATTTGAGGACGACCATATTGGAACTGAGTGTACCACTTTGGTGGATTCCACCCAATCTTCACATGATACCCATAAATCTTAATTTGATCAAAACTTGACAATGCCACATTTGGGTGTACATCGCCTTTATCCAAGCATTTACAAATACATGAACTTTGAATTTGAAGACATCATGATGAAACTGGGTGTACCAATTTGATGAGTCTCATCCAATTTCACAGTGATATCCCCAAACCCTACTTTGCAGCACCTTGTGGGTCAATAAACAAAATTTCATGCACACATAACCTTCTACAAGCATCTGACACAAAAATAACTGACAAACAAGCAGAAAATTTCAAACCAAACTAATTTGAGACACCTTTTAGTCAAAAATAAATTCTATAAATCACCAAACTGTGTCAAACTATGTAACAAATTGTAGAGCACCAAAATACGAACACAGCGTAAAAAACCACGTAAAATCTGACATTCTTAGAACCCACAATTATCGATCAGAGTCGGCTTACCTTTTATATAACCTGAACCAGTTTTGGACGGTTCATCTTGGCTCAGTTCGGTCTGATCGGGTTCAGTTATGGGTGGACCGAACCAACCATTTAAACCTTTTTTTTTAAATGCTTTGGTCCAGACAGAACCAAACGGTTTGGTCTTAAATCGAACTGCAGACCAGTGGATCAATCGCCGGCCCAACCAACCCACCCATCCGGGTTTTCGGGTCAAGTTCCCAGGTCATTGGGTCGGGTTCTTGGGTCACAAATTCGGGTCCATGGTTCAAACATTCGGGCTAATGGGTCGGGTCTCGGCTCAAACGTGCAAACTGCACGTGCAACTGAGTCAGGTTCATGGGTCCCCTTGGGCCTGGCGGGCTGGTCTGGGCTTGAGTTCGGTCCTGGACTGGCCTAGATCGGCTCTGTTCAGTACGGGGCTGACCAGGTGACGTCAGCCCTACTCCTTTTCTTCCTTTTTTTTTTTTTTTTTAAAATAGCCGCAAGCATGTGGATCTCATGCGCTTTTTCAGGCGGTGCATGAGGGCACATCAGGTTGCTCCTGGTGACCCATCTTATGTCACCAGTTTCGTTTCTCTGAGACCTACAATCCTATATGATTTATTTTACTTTTTAATGGTCTAAAAAATTTTCGAGGGTCCAAACCCTAGACAAGTTCATACGAAAAATTTGAGAGAAAAATCTCTCTCTTTTTCAATCCAATCAAACATAAAGTTTTAACAATGCTTTCCCATCGATTCTAAGTCTGTATAGGTGGCTCTAATACCACTATAAATTTTTTAGATCTCCTTTGGGTTTTTTCTCATTGGATTTTTTGAACACACCACACAGATTGCTAGAATACAATGTGTATTGAAAAGAGATGATAAGACACATACCTCTTATTGTAGATTGATTTTCGACCGTTTTCTTTGCTTTGAATGCTTGGAATGCTTGGATCAGAGTCTTCCATAGTCTGTCGGGGCACCTTCTCTCTGCATATGGAAACATGAAAAGAAAATAACACCGTGACTGTGGGGACCCTAACTATTGGTATTTATAATACCGTTCAATCCTGGACCAGTCCTATAATGGACCAGGTTGATTTATCTCTAATCATACTTAAATCGATCTATCTGTAACTAGATTTCCACTGAACCAACTAACCTTATAATTAATTTATTCCATAAAATATCTTACAAAAATACCATTTTGATGGTTATATTACTTAACAAATTCAAATGATGGATGTGTGCTCTTCAATAACCATTAAAGTAGGCATTTATACTCACTTTTGATTTTTTTTTTTTTTTTCCAAAATGATGAGGGTTTTACTTGTTTAGGATTTCCTAGCTTTTCGGGAGAGAAGATTTTTTATTTTTTATTGATAGAAGAGGGAAATCCATTCATTCTTTTAAACTAAGTTGACTGCGTATGAGGGTGGGGAGGGGATTTTTCTATCAATGGGATTAAAAATTTTTTGTTGGCGACGCAGAAAGGGGAGGGGCGGGGGGAATTTAATTTACTCACATAAATTAAATGATTTAAATAAGGAAGTGAAGTTAACTATGGTTAAATAGTCTTTTTAGTGTGATGACATACCAAGATCTACGATTGAGGACTAGAGCTAAGATCAGAAGATCTTAGTTAGAGCTCTCTTCAACATTTTTCAATTTATTTTATTTTTCAAGTGCAAAGGATTTGGATGCAAAATAAAATATTTGTTAATAACTAAATATAAAATGAGTTGAAGTTGATTACATAGTCATAGACATGTAATAGCATATACTATAATTAATACAAAAGTTTCATTTTAAATTTTAAGATTTTCATTTTTCTTTCCTTTAATTCCCCATGCAACCAATCAGAACCAAACTTATTTTGTTTTACTTTTTATGGGGCTTCAGACCTAGAAAATAAATCATTAAGCTCATATGTCAACTACAAGAGTAGTTGTACCTACTCAAGTAGAAAAAAATCGTCTCTAGTCCGTCCAGTTGTTCAGTCGCGATCGGAAGGACTGGAATCACAAGACACGCCCCCCAATGTATTGGTAGACGTGTCCTTTGATTCCAGTCCGTCCATTCGTGGCTGAACGAACTGGAGAAGATCACAATCCACTCAAGTAGTATTATTTTTTTGTTTTAGTAATTCTATTGTTTGCTTACAAAGGAATGTGATTACATTTTTTATTGTCTAATTAATCAATAAGTTGTTAGTTACAAGGGTTCTGTCACAATGCTCTCTTATTTGAGTCTAGCTTCATTGTTGGGCAATCTTACCTTTTTTTATTTCATGTGAAAGAAAAGTTTTTCTGTTTTGGTGCCAAGGTGACCCATCACAATAGTGATTGTGAAGGCGATTGGGCAACCAATGTCTGGTGGAGGAGCTACGGAGAGGGGATGGAGAACGTCAAAGTTCCAAATCAAGGGGAGTTCCTGAACCTCCTCGTGCTAAATTTGAAAAACAAAACAAAACAATTCAAAAGGAATGTAGGTGGAAGTGGTACGACAAATTCGTCCTTTTTCGGTTCTCTGTTTGAGATATACATGGCAGCATGGTTTATGTACACTACTCTTCTTTCTATAAAGGGGGTAGAAATGGTATTACACAATTATCAGGTTATGTCTATCTGGCGGTTGAAGTGAAATCGAGTATATATATATATATATATATAACATTTTTGCTTTTTTTTTGTTGGTTTTTATGATTTTTTTTCCATTTTTGCTTTATTTGTTTTCAACACAAAATATATTAATTTCAAAGTTGTATAATTTTTTTTTTTCTTAAGAGTTGTGCTAAGTTGAGTCGTGGGAGCATTAAAAATTCTCATTATTCATTTGTCCAAAATCAACTCATGGTAGACATTTTGACAAGAAAATAATAAACAAAAGACAACGTTTTTGAAAAAAAAAATAAAAAATTCTAAACTCTTATTTTGACCCAATTTGGTCAAACAAATCATAGAATAATGTAAAACAACTAAACTAAGATGACTTTATTTGAATGAGGGATTCTGCTGGAAATAAAAAAAAAAAAAAATCCCAAAATGAGGAAGAAAAAGTTCTTGATAAATTGAGATCTAAATCTATTATGGGTGATTCATATAATAAAGGTCACGTGAATGAATCTATTTAGTGCCCACGTGAAAGGTTTATTTAATTGTTAATCCAATCTTTGTATAAATATAAGGTGTGTGGGTGTAGGTCTTCTAAATATGGTGTGAAAATTAAGTAGTTTATAGAATCATTTTAGATAATGATTAAAAATATTAATTTTTATTTCTTTATTTTATTTTGGTGGGAGGAATTTACCATGAACCCATTGATTTCTGTCGCTTCCGTTATTGCTGTTGGATTAGCCGTAGGACTTGCTTCCATAGGATACCTATTTTTTTCAACTCAATAAAACTTCTATTGTTATATATATATATATATATATATATATATATATATATATATATATATATAATAGGAAAAATTACTCGTACTACCCTTAGATTATAGACTAATTACATCTACCATCTATTATTTTCTAACAATTACACATATGCCACCCCCTAATTCCATAAACGCCTAACAAAAATTTCTATTTCATTAATGGCGTTAAGTTTGTTGATGATAAGAATGATTCACTCAATCACAATGATGCACATAATCACAATGATTCACACAATCTTACCAATAATAACTGGCGGAAGATTGTGATATCACATATGACAACCAACATCAGGATTTGAATTTTGAATCTCTTTTGTATCAGTGTAAATTAAAGACTTGTTAATGATTTCTCTCCTAAAATAAAAGAAGTAAATCAATTCTCATATCAGATTGTTCTAAAATTTTAACAACGAAAAAACTCTTCGCCTTTCTCTTTTTCTATTTCGTGAAGAAAAACAATCTTCGCCTTCAATAACATCTTCTCCTGAACATCTTCCACTTCAATAGCATCACCTTCCACAACCACTTCGATAATGTTCTACCGAAGTGGATTTGGACACCGTTTGTGCAGCTGCGGTGATTTAAGGCAACGTCTGTAAGGAAGAAAGAGTTAAAGTTGTAAACCTTACAAGGGCAATATTGTCTTTTAAAATTTAACCTTAACGTTGTTAATGGAATGAACTTTTTCATTACACGTTTCTGAAATTAAGGATAGTATATGTAATTATCAAAAACTAGTGGATGACAAATGTAATTAGTCTATAGTCAGGGATAGGATGTGTAATTATTCTATATAATAATATAAGATTTTCAAAACACCCTCATGATTCTGTGTGGGTAACTAAATAATTAATGCAACCGCAAATAAAAAGCCAAAAGTGAAAACAGCAAGAATCCTTCCTTCATGAAGCTTTCGTGAGCATTTTGGACAGACGACTCCCCCCCCCCACCCAAAGAATCTGGACCATCAACTAAATTAACGGCCAAACGCCCCCTATAAAGTATTTGTCCAATGGCAGATTCCCTATTGGAATCACAAAACAAATCGCCGAGGAAAACCAAAGTCGAACGATCAACTTAGAAGTACGATTACCTACCTTTTTTCTGTCTCTCTGTCTCTCTGTCTCTCTGTCTCTCTCGATTGCGATTTAAGGACAAAAAGAACACACATCGTTCACCAAACCCAAATTGCCAACCGTCTGTGTCACGTTTGGTACCAGAACTTCTCTCCTTCATCTTACTTATCTAAACCCTCGAAGAGGGAATTGCTGGGTTTCCTAACTTTTTATTCTTTGAGAAACCCTAATTTCCCTCTTCCCTTGCCTCTTCTCCTTTGTTTCTTCTGCTAGTCGACGGAAGAGGCTCTGATTCATCTCAGATTTGGTGGGTACTTCTTCGTTTTTCGATTAATTATTTCTCCAATAGCTTGGATTATTGGATTATATTTCTGCTCTTGTTCTTTGTGTTGCTCTACTTATTCGGAATATTAGGGCTAGGATAGAAGAGATTTGATGTTTATTGTTTCGTGTTCTGTTTGGGGATTCTGAAATTTCGTATTTGTTTTGATTTTGTGTTAGGAGGTTATGGTTGACTGAGAATTTTGATTTACAATTGTGTTGTCATAGACCCGCAAGACAATTATCTTTAGTCTTTCCTTCAGTTTGTTTATTTAATTTTATTTTTTCGCTTAATTTTCTATGAGGGCAATTGATGACAAGTTACTCTCTTGGCGCCTTCGGACATAGAATTTGATCGTGCTGTTGCCACTATTCAAGCTCTACAGTGTAACTAAGCTAGTCTATGTGAAGAGCTTAGAAATTGTTTGGTTGAAGTGCAATGTTCGGGGTGTTACTTTGATGATGATTTCTTATTTTTCTACTGTCTTTAATAATGCCGTGATCATCACCACTGGTGATTTGTTAGCTAATATCAAAGCGTAATTTCCTTCCCACTCTTTTGTCATCTATGAAAGTATATCTTGTAGGCTGTAGGGGGTTTATCAGGTGTCTCGGAATAATCCAAGGGGTGATAAAAACAGATGTCATTGTCCTCTTTCACGTCTTTATCTCCACTTCATTCTCCTACCTAAGTTAAAAGGAAAGGGGGAAAAAAAAATGAACTGCTACAATTGGCATTACCTGGAGCCAATTTTGTGTCTATCACTGAATTGGATAGTTGGAGAGACTGGTCATTTTCAGCTTTTCAATTTTACAGAAATCTAAAAGATGTACAATTATTTCTGTAAAATTTATGTGGAATACTGCATAGAATTGTTGAACACCTCTAGAAATGTTAGACTCATTTGCTCTTCTTTTCATGACAATATCTTCTAATCCTATTCAAATTGATGTTCTTTTTATTATCATTTTTAATGCATGATTTCCCTTGGATAACTCTATGAAGTAAAGAATTGACAAGGTGCTTTTGAATTCACCTCCTTCCTCTCCTTGATGAAAATATAGAGTTTTCTACAACAAAGTTATCTTTCAATGTCTGTGAGATGAATATGAACACAGCTGGATGCATTGATAGGAATTGGAAATATACATTTTTCATGAGGACATCTTGAATTGAAAAGGGACTCCCAACACATTTTCTGCAATGGGCATCCTTATGAGGAGAACATCATGTTGAATTTTTTTTTCTCAAAGGACTGAGGCTTATGTTTGATTTCTGTAAACATCCAAGGACTATGATATTAGGGTTGATAAATTGGCAATCTCTGATTCTTGAGGAGCTTGTCTTTTTATTGATAATCAAGCATCTATGAACTTAGCCAGTTCCATTTTATCTTCCCATACCTTTCTGGGTGTCTGGATGTGACTGCTTCTTTCTAATAAGACTAAACTGAATGGAAAATCGTGGAAATGTTTACTTGTCATGACCTTGAAATTTAGGGTGCTTACTTTAGTACTGTCCCTGTACTCCTTACTTGCTAAAGTAACTAAACTTTCTTATCAATGAACTCGCTGCAATTTTGTTGTTTTAAGTACTTATGTCAACTTTCTATTGATTTTCACAATCTTAAGTGCTTATCTAGGAGAAATATAGATGCAGTGACTGGTTGGTGGCATTTTATATGAGGATATAGTAATGGATATGTATTATAATGTAGTGACTAGCATAGTTGTCAAGGCGTCGCCTAGGCGCCCAGGCGGCCTTGTGACGCCTTGGAAAATTGAACGCCTTGGTTGCCTAGGCGGGCGTCTTGTTCACCTAGGTGTCCCGTTAGGCCCCCAACCCCTTGGTTCACCTTGGCGCCTTGACAACTATGGTGACTAGTATGAGAACTGTGGGGGTCAAGGTAGTGAATTCCCAATTACAATTGGGTTACATCAAGGATCAACTTTAGAACCTTATTTGTTTGTCCTCATTAACCAGAGATAATCAAGATAAATTTTCTTGGTGCATACTTTTTGCTGATAATATTGTTTTGGTGGATGAGACAAAAACAGGGATTAACGCTAAGTTGGAGCTATGGAGATCAACATTGGAATAAAATAGTTTTATAATAAGTAGAACGAAGACGAAGTATATGATGTGTAACTTTAGTCACAAAAGGACAGATAATGAGGTGGTGAAATGATGAAAGCACAACAAAGTGATTACTTTTAGGTATCTAGGTTCAATCATAAATAAAGAAGGTGATATAGAGGATAATATTTCACAGAGGGTTAAAATAGGATGGATGAAGTAAAGATGTGCGTCTGGAGTGTTCTTTGATCAGTGTATTCCTTTAAAACTTAAAGAAAAATTTTATAGGATAGCCATTCGACCAGCTATGATGTATGGTGCGGAATGTTAGGTTGTTAAGAAACATCATATAGATAAACTTAGTGTAGCTGAAATGAAGATGTGCGGTAAAACTAACACTGATAAGGTAAGGAATGATCGTATTAGAGTTGATTTAGAAGTAGCGCTGATACATGATAAGTTACGAAAAAGTCATCTGAGATGATATGGCCATGTTCAATGGAGGCCGTTGTTCCAGTACGGCGGAGTGATTTGATTCATATTGAAGGATCTAAAAGAGCTAGGGGTAGTCCTAATATGACTCTAGAGGAGGTGGTGAGGAAAGACATGCATAGTTTAGGCCTTGTTTCAAGTATGAAATCGAACAGAGTTGATTGGAGGACAAGAATCCACGTGGCCGAATCCATTTAGTTGGGATAAAGCTTTGTTGTTGTTGTTGTTGTATCGTATTTTCTCACTACATTCTGGATTTGGATGGAAATTGTTAGGTCCTTGTGATTGAACTTCTACTCAAAAAGCAATTAAGGCAAAGTGGTTAAAAAGTGAGTTTGAAGTTTCATAGAATTACGAGAATGCCATTTGATTGCAATGGAATACAATGGCATGTCCATAATTGTTTGAAACTTTGGCCTTACTTCTAAGGCAGTTCCTCTGCTTGTCTTGAGCTGAGACTTGATCTGTGGGATGGTGGGGTCCACTATTACGTGGGGTACCCATGATATCTAATGTGGCAAGTTGAGGCATTCTATAATGTAACATGGGAATTATATGTATTATCTAACTAATGTAGACAGGGATCAACCTATTCTAATTTAAGTATGCAGGTAATGGGTTCACAAGATAAATAATTAAGTAAGAACCTTTAATTTTTTTTTTTTGGTAATAAGAACCTTTAAATTTTAGCAGATAGTTGAAGAGGTAATGTAATATGGAATTGAGTACAGGTCTGTGAAATATGTGGAATTAGTAAACCAGATCTAGGAATGAACAAGAAATTGAAATCACAAATTAAATCTGAAATTCAGGTGGAAAACTCAAGTAAATGAGAGTAAAAGTGCTATAAAAGGAAGTGAATGTTAGATTCTGATACAGGAATTAAGGAAGAGAGGAAGTGATGAATAATAGTCCTGTTAAGAGTATGAATTGATCCCCAAATCTATAAACAGATTTGTAGCTGAAGCAATACCAGAGAAAATCGCTGACAATACAGGTGGGAACCAGATTTGATTAGTTAGAGAGAAGGAGAGAGAATGAAAGAGATCAATGGGAGAGAGAGAGGTAGAAACCCAGCCCCTTGCTGGTCAATTGTAAGTAGCATCCTCACAGTCTTATTACGTTCAACAATCAAAATTATTTGGATTGCATCCTATAAGGCTACACTCAACCCTATTTAGGCCTCTTTTATTGAATATAGAAGACTAAACTAAATAGATTACCTAACTATAGAGGGACATTTTACCAAAAAAAAAAACTACAGAGGGACACACTTATCTTCAAAAAGCTCTCTTAAGACGTTGAAGGTGCTCGCTAGTATAGCTGGTAAGGGCCTCAGCTGGTTGCAGCGAGGTCTTGGGATTGACTCCCATCGTCATGTGGGTGGGTTGGGAGTGGGGTTTTAGGGTTGGTGGGTAAAATATAATTCATCTACCCTATTCCTCACCTCCAAAAAGAAATAAAAAAGAACCTGAAGATATTAAAATGGACTACATGACCAGAACGGTGGACCCTCATTACTGAACTAAAGAGATAGAAGATCCCAGCCAACGATTAGAAAGTTTGGTATTAAAACTCTATCCTTTCTGACAAGGAATGGGATCTCCATAAAAGCCAAAAGATATTGATGAAAGTAGTTTTCCTTACAATATCATGGATAGTCATAGATTGCATGATGCAGGCAGATCCGTTCGATAGAAATCTTTCTAGGTTTTAATTGGATATTTGTAATATTTTCTTTTGGGAGATATAGATGGAATAATTAGATAAGGTTTTATTTTTAATAGGTAATTTATAGGATTTCCATTTCAATCATTTTTATTTTAATTAAGTTTTATATTTCTTTTTTTATAAATATATGTAATCAAACCAATTGGGAAAAAGATGATGAATTGAATGAAAGATAGAAAAACTGGAGTTCTCCTTCTCTTGGTCTCTCAGTCTCCTCTCTCCCCTCTCGGTAAGTTGCCTCGGACCCTCCTTCTCTTTCTAATCTTCTTGTTCTGGGCGGTAATCCAGACCCACCCAAAGTACTTCGATGTCTCCCATCCCAGGTCCTCTCCCCTTCAAACTTGTTAGGTTTTCCTTCTAACCCTAGGGCGACCTTACCTGTTGATTCCCATCCCCAAAATCCACCCTCATCATGAGCTTAAGGATGAAACCAAATCTGGTTCTATGCTCTACCGCCAAGACCAGTTTCAGCAAGTTTATTCCATCCATTTATTGATTTTCTGGGCTGAATACTGTCTCCATTCAAGAGAATAGTGAATTATGATCCATACCTTGCATTTTCAGATCAAATCGTGACCTATTGAGAGAGTTCTCTCGATTTCCCTAAATCTGATCATTGTATCCCTGTTTCAGTCCCTTGAAGAAGAAGTCATATTCTGGAAAATTACAGAAAACCCATTGGTCTTTGTTACTTTTTTTATTTAACCCTTCTTCATAACCTTATTTCTATATTCACCCTATTGGTTAAGAATTGTTTCTAGTTTAGTCCTAAGGTCCTGTTTGTCTTCATCCATTAATAGACATCGGATTATTCTGAAATTCCTTTTAATTACAATTCTGCCACTGCTTCCATTTTTGAGTTTATATTATTTGGGTAGGCTGGACCACGTTGCATCATTGCATCAGATGGCATTTGGTTTAGCATCATCTTTACATATCTTTTCCAGATTTCGCTCATGAATGTGCAGGGAATTAATTTAAGGAATTTGTTAATGCATTTCTCCACCATTGCTTATTGTGAGGTGTTATTGTGTCAGTGATGATCTGATATACTGGATCCATAATCTTTAGCAGTTATTCAGGTTATTCTTTTCCAAGGTGTACGTATATGTGAGTGCTGTTTTCCTTGATGTTCTCTGTGTGTGTGTTTGTGTGTCATTCTACCTTTTTTTTCTCTCTAAAATCAATTTTACTCAAGTAGGATGAAGATGCATGTTTGTTGAGACTCTTCTGGCTCCTTGTAGAAGCTAGACACTTTTTTGTTTTTGTTTTTATAACCTAGTTAATGCTGGTTTGGTTATCATTTTCCATCCCTTATAAAATATTTTTCTTGCGCTGAAATCAGGTATTTGCATTTTTAAAAGAACTTGAATGATCTTTTAGTGGGATAAAGGGAATCCTCCCCACTGCTGTTGATATAATGATAGCAACTAAGGCCTTGCGAAAGTGTTCCAGCAGGAGAACTTACTTGTCCCATAAATTTGTTCCAGTTTCGCTTTTGGCGTTGGACTCAAACATGTCTAGTTTGGAGGAGCGACTGGGTCTAAGCAACTGGCCAAACTTGAGTTGTATTGATATGCTCCAGAGGTTCTCCTCTGCTGCTTGCAGGCCCTTACCAGATGACATAGGCATGGGAAATTGCTGGATTGAGGGGAGGAGTTGCAGCTCATCCAACAGTTGCAAGTAAGTGCAATTTTTTACTCTAGTGAGACTCCCTATTCCTTCTCCTTTTAGTATGCCAATGATGGCAGATTTTTTTTTTTTATTTTAAGAAAAGAAAAGAAAAATGTACTTGTTTTTTTGTTGATCAAAAGGTATTTAACAATAATCTTATTCAAACCTCTGTCCTAAGCAAGAAACTTTCAGTTTTTCTTTATCAACATTCATCATTATCATTGTGTAGAAAAAGACTCTTTGCATGGCATGTTGAGGAAGCTTTCCTTGATGGCCCAGCTAGTTCTTTTGAGTTGAATGATGATGTGGCAACTCATACTGTTTAATAGATAGGTCAGCCTGTGTTGGCCGCTTTCAAATTTTACAGCCAAATTCAATCTCGTAGCCTCCTATTGAAAATCTCCTCGTATTTTTAGCTCGTATGTTCTCAACTGTCTTTTGTGGATTTTCGAAAATTTATTTTTCCATTGCTCGTTATTTGTGATTATGATGAGATTTCAACCATTTGAATCCATCATTTTGTTTGTAAAAGTACATGATTTTGATGAATTTGGTTGGGAATTTTCTTCTTGGCCCATCTCATGTTAAAACGTAGAAAACTGAAGACAAAAGGACAGAACCTTTCGTTTACCTCATTTTTTTTCTTACTTGTTTCATTACCTTATATAAACATTTTGAAGTGTAGTATGGAGTTTTCAATTTATTTCAATAAAATTTCTAGGATAAATCTTGTTTTCCCAGTCTGTTAAGTTATTTTCTATTTCAATCTGTTAGTCCTAGCAAATTGACACATTGGAGGTTTTTTTCCCCTTGCAGTGAAGATTATACGAGAGAGGCATTTCCATTGAGGAGACAGAACCGAGATGGGTTGCGTGGAGACTCCTTAAAGCGAAGGACTTTAAGCTTGGGACGGCACCATAGGGTGTTTGGAGGTGTTTGTGATTCACATGTACCAGATCGCCACTATTGTTCTGACTTCCGTGAAAATAATGTGAGGGGTATAACGAGTGAGGTTTGTTGGGTTCTAAATAAACCTTTTATACATAATAAGGATACTAATAATATATTATTTGTTTCTTGTGGGTTAACCTTTCAAAATTTATTTTTCCTCCTGGTTTTAGGATTCTGTATTTTTGTTCTTGTTATATCTCAAATTCATATACATGAACAATTTCTTTATCCCTTATCTATATTCATACATTTGAAAATGCTTAGTTTTCCACTACGAATTTCAGATTTCACTATTTGCACAAATTTTTTTTATTTATTTCCTTACTTATATAATTGTTGCAGAATCTGATTGTGCTTTCCTACTGCAGCTTTTACGTGGAATACCAGGCTATGTAAAGATTGTGGAAGTTGGCCCAAGGGATGGATTGCAGAATGAGAAAAATATGGTGCCTACAGCTGTAAAAATTGAATTGATACATAGATTAGTTTCTTCTGGATTGCCTGTTGTTGAGGCAACGAGTTTTGTCTCACCAAAATGGGTACCACAGGTAATTTATGCTTGTTTCCACTCTTTATCACAACATTTATCAATAGTGACCAAAATTTGGAAAATCCTCCAAAGCACCTGCTCCAGCCTTTGTGTTTGGCTGTTTCCTCCCTGGCCTCAACTGTCCTTACCTATCTGATATGTCCTATTCTTATACAAATGAACTCGTCTAACCTTCCTAAAGAAGCACCTTTATTTACTTCTACCATCTCTGTATATGGGCTCATGCCCTATGCTTTTTTTTTTTTTTTTGATAAATTAATAGTTTATTAAAACCCAGAAGAGAGAACACAAACAAGCTGGGCCATCAAAGATGGGAGCAAAACAAAAACAGACAAAACAAGGCCAGAAGCCCAAACACAACTAGGCCACCAAAGGGAGAACCCAGATTACAACAACATTGAATAGCAAAAAATCTGGGGACCAAGCAAGAGCTAAACGAGAGCTCGAAGGTCCGAGAGACTGGATTAGGGCCACACTAGGATCCTTGCATAGATCGGAAATGCTTGGGCTGTACTCTGAATCGATAGCTCCTAATTGCAATAGGCTCACTGGATGGCATGCCATTGGGATGACAATTCTTTTCCCTATCACTCGCAGAATGATTTTCAGATTTTGCATGATTATACCAAGTCATGGGATCCTCCTCAGGCAAGGTTTTAAATCTCAGATCTCTACTCCATCTCAGTGGGGTCTGAGATTTTTGAGATCTGGAAAATCTCGAAAATCTCACCGAGACACTGCCTTCTTTGAACATATAAATGTTGAGTTTTCCGAAATTTCCGTGATTTCGAGATTTAGATGTATGTCCTCAGGTTGCCTATGAACTGCAGCCAACGAAAGAGTTTTTCCTGTGTGCTTCCGGCCTCCACAACCCCCTGGCACCAACTCCAAAGTATCCCACCTGTTGCAAGATGCAGAGGTCAATGGCTTCTGGGTAAGGGACCCTAAGGCAGTTGATGAACTGAGACCCTCCGGAGAGAAATTATCTTTACGATTGATAAGCATCTCTTCCATAGCAACCCCCACCTTGATCTCTGAAGAAGAGATGGGCGTCCCCTGGACAATAGCCGCTAGGCTAGCACAATCAGCACTTGGACAATGCTTCACCATAATTGCATTAGTGAAGGGGCTATTCCCAGATAGAGTAGAACTTTTGAACCTGCAGAGCTAACAGGATCAGAAACCATTCCGACAATCAAAAGGTTAGCAGGATTCTCATCTCAATTGCCCATTCCTTGAAAATTGTTATGAAGGCTTGTCTGTAAGCAACATCAGAAATTACGGATGTAATATTTTTGAGGTGACTGCCTCGATCCATTCCTTCTCCAGCTGACCCGTGGAAGCTTGCCTCATTTATAATAACTTCATTGGTCAACCCATCTCAGTCCCTCTGATCCTCATCAATAATAGGAACCTTCTGCTGAAAGCATCGAACCTGCTGAATCCCTAGGTCCAACAACTCCACCACTGTCTCTGCTGTTTCTGAGAGGCGGCACCAGATTCATACAACGAGCCCACCATAAATCACCTTTTCTGCCTCTGGATAACCAGACTCCTTCTTCGAGTTCCTTATTTTGGAGTACCCCTTCGAGCAGTAACAACATCACATTCTCATGAAGCCATAGACGGAACTTTCCTCCATACTGGACGCACCTAGCAGGAAGAAGAGTGCCCAAAAACCTTGCACTTCAAGCAGTGTTCAGGCAGTAGTGGAAAACATGTTGAATAAATGAGTTACCTTCATCATCAACTATTGTTATGTGATCTTGAAGTTCATAATCACTCTCAAAATCCACAAGCGTGAGCAAAGGACAATCGTTCCTTGTTCATAGTCCTATCAGAATAAAGTGGCTTACCAATAACTGAGCATATGATACTGAGATGGAGTGTTGGATATATTTATCTCCCAAAATTCCAAAACACAGGCATGGGCTACAGAAATATGATTGGACAGTTATGATTGAATTTTGTTGAATGCCACCAAATAGGTCATGCCAGGTTCCTTTTCTCAAATGCAGGGCCCCTTTGCATTTGTACTGCTTGATGCTTGGACTATGTTAAGAGTAAACATAACATTAGTTGAATTACATGTCATACTCTTAAGTAATCTTAATAGAGCTGCCAGAAATATCCTATAAGGAGAAAGGAAATATTCTTGCACTATGGAGGTATCCATAAACAAGCCGACAGAATGCAGGCATGCTGATGATAAGATATATCACAATGCTAGTTTCCACAGGTGGCCCTTCTTTTGACTGATACTGGATAACCTCCCAATGATCAAAGTCATAGAAGGGCATGCTCCAAACCTTGGAGCTAGAGTTCTATTGTTTAATGCATTGAGAAATCTAACTTCAATCCAAGACTTTGCATGAGCAGCCATGTTAGGAAACTAGTATATGTACTTCTTGGACAATACAAATTAATTCTTGTGCAGTTCATGGAAAAATCTATATTAATATATACTTTTTTTTAATATTTATCTGTATTGTGTGATTGATTCCATTTATTTTTCTCTGTATGTTAATCTTGTAATTTCTTTAATCCTCTGTCTTTTCTGGAGCATATAAATTACCATGGTTTCCTGAATGTAGGCTTTCAATCATAAGTAAAATATTTTTTGTTTCAGTGCTTACTGTCTGTTTTTGCATGTCTATGGTTCAATATCATTTGTCAGGAAGGTTTAAGGACCTTCTAGTTTTCAAAACATTACTCTGGCTACCTTTTATTTGCTTCCAAATTTATTTTCCCCTTGTAATGCTCCGTTATCACCAGAAGCTTCTTGCTGTTTTTGGGTGTTTTTTACTGTCTTACAATCCTTTCTATTGGACATTGTGGATTTTGTTTTATCAAAATATTTCATGATACCTTGTTTGAGTTAATTCATTACTGTATTTCAGTTGGCAGATGCAAAGGATGTAATGGCAGGTATCCAAAAGATGGAGGGTGCTAGGTTGCCTGTGTTGACGCCTAACCTTAAAGTATGTTGTCTTATCTGGAATGCAAATCCCTGTTATAAATTATGCCAAATTTGTACAAAAAGAGCAAATAGTTAATTTATATGCCTGCTTGCAGGGGTTTGAAGCAGCTGTTGCAGCTGGAGCTAAGGAAGTGGCAGTGTTTGCCTCAGCTTCTGAATCCTTTTCAAAGTCAAATATTAATTGCAGCATTAAGGAGAGTCTTGAGCGTTTTCAGGCTGTTGTTCATGCTGCCAGAAATCTGTCAATTCCTGTTCGTGGGTATGTTGTAGTCTTTCTCTATTAAAGTGGTCTTTTTATTTTTTTTATTTTTTTATCTTTCTGTGTTTCCCCTTCCCTGGCTGTTGGGGGAAAAAAATTGATTTCTATGATTCTTTTACGGGATTTTCTTATTGACACCTTAAGAGGTGTCAGATAATTAGGAACCTTACTTTTTGCCCATTTGGTATCATTTGTTTATTTTTAGTGAGTTCTTGTCATTTTACATGCCCATTCGAAAAACGTGAGACAATGACAACTCTTGACAGTGAAATAATGGTAAGACACTTTCAAATAGTTTGTGAAAAACCTACTTTAGTCTAGACTTAGAATGCTTTTGGGAATAAGACAAGTGGTAATTAAAAGAAGATGCTTATTCTAAAGACACCTATAGAGGTGTCATTCAAACAGCTCCTTCTTTAACAAGCAATTTCTTAATTTTATCTGCGCTGGACTCCACTTTTGTTTCACGCATAGCATTTGAATAGAAACTATTTATCAGGATTGTTCTTTTAGTTGGTAATTGGCCACAAACTCTTACTAGGGAGATTGTCGTGGCCTAACTAAATATGCAATGTAATGAAGGGTATAAGACTGAGCCACAACATTGAAATCCTGGCCCAACTCTCTTTTAACTCGTGCTGGACCATAACCATGCAGCTGTCATCTCAAAGTGCATGTTTGTCTTAAGCTCAATTTCTGATATAATTTTGTTTTCTAGCCATGTAGGACTTTTTTTTTTTTGTTGAAATTTTATCATTGAAATGCAGTAGCATGTTTTACATCTTTTATATGGGTTCTGATTCGAAGTAATTAATTTTATTTTTTGCTAGTTATGTATCATGTGTTGTTGGGTGCCCTGTGGAAGGATCAATTCCTCCATCAAATGTAGCATATGTGGCGAAAGAGCTTTATGACATGGGTTGCTTTGAGATTTCCCTGGGAGATACAATTGGTGTTGGAACGCCTGGTAATGTCTGAGTCAAATTTTGCTTTTTTTTTCTTTATTGTGTAATTGATTGCATGCATTATATAAGAATCTAGACAAACAAACATATGATGCTAGAAATTGTGAGTATTGGGCCATAAATTTCCTTTTTGACGGAGAGCTACTGGTATCTACCTAAAATGCTGTTATGCTAACTTGATATCGCATTACTAAAATAATTTTTCCCCTGTTGTAAGAACCTGAATATTTGAGCCTCTGGGCCAAAAAATTGTGTTTAGTGGACCCTATGGTTGCCCTCTTGATGAGGAGCTTCTGAAACCCACTTAAAATGCTTTACGTCTACTAAAAAGGTAAATTCTTCAGGCCAGGTCTATTTAAGCAACATGATGGTGAATTGGTGATTGCTAAGAAAAGGATTGATTATCAGTATGAGTAATTAAGGTCAGGTTTCATGAATCTTGGTTAGAACTCGTATATGTTGGTTGCTGAGGTACATGTGGCACATCGTCTCTGATCCTGGATGCCACATGATTAACCACTCTTTTAGTCAGGCTTGGCTATTAAATACATTTGCACAAACCTTCACTGTATAATGAACCTTCCTATGGGCATGAGAATATATGAGCAGCTGTTGTTTCACAGTTGTTTTGCTTGTGCCCCTTCGGTTGTTACTATTGAATGTCTGAAATTAGTTTTATTTCAACTATCCATAAAGTGCATTTTTATCGGAATCATTTAGGACTCTTGCCCTTTCCTATTTTGATTAATTCCTTACATGGCTGTATCTTTCTGGATATTTCTTTTGGTGTAATTTCTGGATAAATGTTAATTTTGTGATTTTGTTTGGTGATTAAATTAACTTTATCTATGAAGGCTCAGTATACTATAAAGGTCCCATCCAGGCTATACAAAAAAGAAATAAATCTTTGAGTCAGTTCGAATCTGAGAGATTGATCAGTATTTCTTCTCTTTCATCTCTAACTTTTGACATTTCCAGCTTTTAAGCATCAATGGATGTACCTTTTACATCAGCCAGCTTACATTGATCTCATACAGGATAGCAGCTTGAACCTCAAAAGAGTAAGGATAGTGTACCAAAATGTTGGTCACGGATTCAGCTTTCCTTAGCTGCCATCCAGAGGAAGAGTTGGAATTTAGGAGATTCATCCATGTAATCTCAGGAGGCCAATCCCTCCAGTAACAAAAAATTGTCCCTACCTGGTATTTTGACATACCTGTTTCTTTTTAGCCAATTTAAATTGAATCATTGATTTTACCTAAATAATGTCTGATGATCCTCGCCTTTGAGAGAATATCTATTTCTAACTAAACAAGATATCCATTTAATTTTATCAGGTGTTTTGTTCATTTTAGATACTTTAGGTTCATAAAATGATGACAGAAGAAATTGACGGAAGAGTCTTCTTTATGATAGTTTCTTGGACCATGACCTTTGAACTGGATTTCTCATCTTCTTGTTTTTATTTTATGATTTTTAAAAATTGGTGTGAGGACAGACCTCTGGATGTTTATAACATTTTCTACTCGCCACCATTGTAAGTGCTCATCTCTACTTCATGTCATATTTTAGCTGCAATTTGTATGGGGTATAAACCCTGTATGATTGTCCACTGGTCTAAACAAACAACCTAATCTATGTATGATTTTTGTAAAACTCTCTCTCTCTCTCTCTCTCTCTCTCTCTCTTGCAGAGTTATTATTGGCCTCATCTCCTACCTAACCAATTCAATATGAATACCATCCAACTTCCCAACTTCTCTGCTGTGGTCATGTATCACTGATTCCCATTGGACTGTCAAATTTACTTTCTGCATTGGTGTATGTGGTAATGTTGCCCACCAGTTTTCCTGATGTGTTCAGCATGTGTTAGATATTAAGTGAGACAGTTTAACATCTGGTATATTTTTCCGTAATCAAAGCATTTGAGGATGTGTTGTTGAATATCTCATAAGAAATCATTGTTAGCAGAAGAATGAAAGAAATAAATGGTTTAACTTTACATTTAGTTATTTTATGACAGGACTTCATGCCCATTTTCATGTGCATATTCTATACTTTTGGATATAAGTATTTATGTATCAGTGATGTGTTTACAATTTATACAACACACTATCAAAGATAGGGTTCAGGAAGGACATCTATACATCTATAACGAAGAAACACAAAAGATCTTACATTTTTAGCAAATAGTTGGTTCTTAACAAATCAAAAAGAGAAACTAGGTGTTTTTCATTAACTTGTCTGTATACAGGTTCTATCAGACTTGTATCTCACAATTACCCTAGTTTATGTTATTTGTATTAGGGGGGAACTTGATTTTGTGTTAGTGCAAGAAATCTGTTTTGCTTTCCATTTCAGCCTTTCAGGTGTTTATCTGATTTATTTAATTATGTAGCACTTATTTTCTGTTTCACTTTCTACTTTCCTGTGGTTTAGGTTCTGTTGTTCCAATGCTTGAAGCTGTAATGGCTGTTGTCCCTGTGGAGAAGCTTGCAGTGCATTTCCATGATACCTATGGGCAATCTCTTTCTAATATTTTGGTGTCCCTCCAAGTAAGCAACTTTTTATGGTTTTAATTGTGTGGGAAGGAAGAGAAAACACTGCAGTGAAATTCTGTTTACCTTGAGTAATAACTGTACCAGGATATGGGATGAAGCAAACCCAGCCTGTTTGGGATACCCTCTGGTTGGCTGGGGGCATCCCGAAGCCACTACTAATAATTTAACAATCAATGCATAACCTGATGTAACCGAGTCTTATCAAGCTAAAATCTGCACAGACAGGGTTCCATCCTCCAGGAAACGGACAGGATTCCATTCTCCAGGATGAGTTGCAGTTTCATCCTAATATCATATATATAGAAACATGTTTTCTGGGCTAGCACCCAAGAAAGGTGTTTAGTGATCAGCTGTATCTGCTTTGTTGATTTGTTGGCATTCTGGCTGTTGGTAGATGGGATACCCTCTGGACTGGCAGCATTTTTAACCACCATGTATTAGGTTTTTCGGCCATCTTTCTCTAAATTGTTGATTGTCCATATTTCGGCCAATGATAAAGATCTCTAGGAGATTGTCTAGGAAAGACTTCCTTGACTGCTTGCCCACAAAACCCATTCTTTATATGTTGGTAAGAAAATTTATTTAAAGGCATTTAAAATTCACTCACCTAAAGCATAATTGAAATCTATGCCAGGAGTCAAAAGTATATCATCATAATAGAAATATACTACCATGACCCAAGAGCATAATGGAAAAGCTGAGAGTAGAGAAGAGATGAAAGGCCAAAAGAATATGAAAAGGAACCTCGCTCTGCGACCACACCTAAGGGTTAAAAATATCCACCAACCCTCAGCCTATAGCCAACCTCAAATCCACACCTTTCCTGCAAGTTGACAGTCACCCAACATATTGTGGACTCCCTCACACCTGAATAACCAATCCATCTCCAACAGATGATGTGTATTTGGATGTGCTACAGGCAATTTAGATTTGCCTTGTCCCTCAACCGAAGCACAATAGTTAGTTGGCTTGTCATTTGGGCTGGGTTGGGTCGACTCCCGTTGCACCTCTATGAACATAAGCAAGATTGTGAGGACCCAGTATTATTGATCTGACCTGGTAATGATCTGATTGTCCAATGATGGTCTGCATTGAGGGGAGGATACTAATCCTCCTTCAACAGGGAGGCATATATTTCTGATATGACATGGTTTCTTCTTCTTTAATTAACTTCTCTTTCTATATCCAGGCACTGATGAATCTTTTGATCTTGTAATAGATGGGGATTAGTATAGTGGACTCATCTGTCGCTGGTCTTGGAGGCTGTCCATATGCTAAGGGTGCTTCCGGGAATGTTGCAACTGAGGATGTTGTCTACATGCTCAATGGACTTGGGGTGAAGACCAATGTGGATCTTGGAAAGCTCATGTCTGCCGGGGAGTTCATCTGCAAGCATTTAGGTCGGATCTCTGGGTCAAAGACAACAATTGCTCTGAGCAGAATCACAACAGATGCATCTAAGATTTAATAATACATTGAAATTAGATTACCCAATTTGAGAAGATGAAAAAATGATTAATTTTTATACGGAAGTATGCCATCTGCTTAATTTTTATAAGGAAGTTTGCCATCTACATTGTGCTTGATGTATGAATACAAACAATGTGAACCGGGAGGCCCAGTTCCAGTGAATTTTGTACTGGGTCCCTTGTATATCTCTGTATAGAATGGTTTATATTCCCAATCCTAAATACAGCAGCAGCAGAAAATTGCTTCAACATGTGAGTGCCAAGGTTGGATGGATTAAAATTTTCTTTACCTTGACACACCCATGAATTTTGTGAGCCATTACATGAGAGGGTAATATCTTTAGCAGAGCTTTTTAGGCTAGAATGTTTTAACCATCCATTACTGATGAATTTTATTGTTGATCTTGCACCTATAGTCATGCTTAATAGTTATAGAATGCTACGAATACATAAGCTTGGGCTGTGATCAGATGTCATTGATGGTTGTCAACCTGTTACGCACAACAGAGAAGTTTGCTGCCATCAGCTTATCAGTTGGAGCTATGATAAATGAATGATATATGACAGGTATCTTATTTTGCTGCAGTTCTCACCGTGAAACAGGTTTTCCCTAATCAGGCATAATCTCGGATTGTTCATACCTATTATTAAGTACACAAATAATAGCCTAAAAAGATATGATTTGTCTTTATTAGAAAGCAAAACTAAATGGCTCCATAAGGTTAATGTGCTGACATAAGATTATACCAATCGTGCAAATTCTAGGTGTAGACAATTTATAAGAGGATTGTTTTACAATATCTTGAACCCCTAGAAGACCCGAATGGCTATTTATGTTGGACTTGGATTTCCTCAGCTGCATTCGGGCCATTGGGAGTGCATCGCATCTACACGTGTGTAGATGCATTCCAACGGGTTGAACGCAGATGCAGGGGCTGCATGGCTGACGATATTTTGGCACTGCAATTGGTGAGCTATTTTTATGTATTTGAAAAACTTCATTGAAACTGGTATTGTTCTATGCCAAGTAGCTGAAATGGAATCTTATACCTTGATTTGTAACTAGCAGAAACGAATATAGAATCTTCTCTCTCTCTCTCTCTCTCTCTCTCTATATATATATATATATATATATTTGTTTTTGTTTTTCCTGGACATTCATTGGTTTCCCCTTGGTTGAAGGATAATTTTCCTGCCGTCAATGATAATATCTAGGGTGAACTACTTCGGCACAATCCACGTTTATAGCATTCTCAACAAGGTTAGTCTCCCCCTGTTCTTTCTCAATAAATTTCTGTTTTACACCCCCACAAAAAAAAAAAAAAAAAAAAGAAAAAGAAAAAGAAAAAGAAAAAGAAAAAAAAGAGCTAGTCTCCCCCTTGTGCCTGTTCTTGTTCCTCTTCCACCTTGTGTGTGAGCTCTCTGTTTTCTCCCTTTTTGTTATCATGCATCTTGTGTGGTCTGAATATGGAATCTGAGATACATTCCATCTCACCACCTTCAGACAATCAACCACAACCTGATATACAAGATGTTCCGATCCCCTCCAACTATGCAAATAATATTCCATCATGCTCGGAACCTTCAATCGGTAGTGATGACACCCTGTTTTTAGATGATGAAAGATGAAGCTCAAATAGCTGAGGGGGGGCTATCTTACTCTTATTGGGAAGATTCTTACGGGGAAGCCCTACCGAAAGCAAGCTGTGATGGAAGCATTGCCTACGGCATGGAACACTAAATATGAAGTGGATCTCTCTCTTTTTCAATTCAGTCATTCCTCTTTTTGCTGCCTGACGCTTATACATTCAGATTCCATCATCTCCTTGACATGGAAAATGTTGTTAAAGAATCCCCATGGTCAGTTTCAGGCAGCCTTATCATATTGGAAAAATGGAATGATCATCAACTTTGGTCCTTCGACAAGTTTGAAATATGGGTCCAACTTCATCATATCCCTCGGGAGCTGCTTACTGATAATCTTATCCCAAGAATTGCAGGTAAAATTAGTCCTTTTTCCCAATTGATGCTTATTTACAAAAGGATTTATCTCCCTCTCTGGACATCATCCCAGCCCATGACCTCTTACCCTCATCTTCAAACCCAATTGATACCACTTTCCAAAACCCCATCCGCAGGCATTCAAGGGTCAAACGACCAGAAGACATCATGAGGAAGACCGAGAGCAAGATAAGAACTCATTGCATTTTTTTATCACTTGGCCCGTGGTCGCTGGGGAAAATCAGCCTCACGGGTCATCATGAAAATACTAAGTTGGAATTGTCAAGGTCTGGGGAGTCCTTGATAATTCGTGCTCTTTCTAATCTCCTTAATATGGATAAACCGGATATCATTTTCATCATATAAACAAGGAACCAGAAATCGAAAGTGGAGCAAATTCTAAGGAAATTTAAATTCAAGAGATTATTATTTTGCATTGAGCCACATGGACTTGCTGGGGTACTTGTGCTTTTACGGAACAAAGATGTTTCATTATCAGTGATCACAGCCACTTCTCCAATTTTGGACTGTCATGTTTCTTACAACTAACATAATCTTTCTTACATGTGTATATGGGGACCAGATAAATCAAAAAGACATATTGTTTGGGACTAGGTTGAAGTCTATCAGTTCTTACAGAAAAGATGAGGCTTGGCTTTGTATCAGTGATTTTAATTCCCACTTGGAATGGCATGAAAAGGTTGGGGGTGATAAATCTCTTTCTAGAGACTGCAAAGCCTTCAAAGATACCATTGATGCCTGTTGTTTGTTTGATCTTGGACCACATGGCTCTGGAAATATTCGTATTAAACTTGACAGGGCTCTTGCAAATCTGGAATGGAGAATCAATTTTGACAATGCTTCAATGCTTCTGTCATGGTTAATTTGGATCCGATCACAACCCTCTGTTGGTTGATATGGAAGGATACTCCTCTAAAGGCGAAAGACCATTCAGATTTGAATTAATGTGGCTTCATCATCCAGACTGTACAAATGCAGCTACTAACGGCTGGACTCTTCTCCTTCCAAGATCGGCTGGTCAGATTCTTCAACATAAATTGGAGAACAGTAGAGATGTCTTTCGTAGATGGAATTTGGATACTTTCGGTAACCTTCAGAATAACATTGAAAAGTTAAAGAAAGTGTTATCTGCCATACAAAGTGTTGACACGTGTATGCATTTGGTGCAATGTGTAAAACATTTGTAGTTAAGCCGGTAGTATCTATATGTATAAATACATAATGTATAAGTGTAATACGTACAGGAGATAATAGAAAATTGAAAATTCTTTTCTCTACTCACCATTTAACATGGTATCAGAGTTTACTGGTGTGTGTCAGTGATTTTTTTTTTCTGCTTTCTTGGTTCTCTAAGCTTCCAATAGTCACTGGTGTGTGTCAGTGATTTTTTTTCTGCTTTCTTGGTTCTCTAAGCTTCCGGTAGTCACGGTGCTTCAATCTCCGTCTGTATCAGAGCAGATTTGCTCCGAATACCTGAAACCTCTTCGTCTGCGTAGCTTCATCGATTGTCGATTGTTCATCTGAAGGTGCTCGCATCGTTTCATCCTCTAGTTGTTCGCTTGCATAATTTTTTTTTCCGTTCTGTTTGGTGGTGTTCGTCTTTGTTACTATTGATCAGAGTGTTGGGGGTTTTCATTCTCTGTCTCTGGTTCTATTCAACGTTGAGGGTTTCTACTGATTTCTGTCCATCTTCGCTCAATCTTGGTGTTGATTTTGGTTTTTTCCCCCCCTCAATCGTCGTGTTGGTTTGACATGCATCTGGTGTTGTTCGATTCACCTCTGGTGTAGTTAGATTCACATCTGGTGGTGATTTCAGCGATTGTTTCTTGATTTAGGGTATCTTTGAACCTAAATCTGGTTTGATTTAGGGTATCACTGAACCTAAACTTGGTGTTCTGCATTTAGGGGTTCAGTGATTCCTGGTGTTCGTCCTTCATATTACAAGTCTACTTGGTTTCTTGTTTTTATGGCAACTGCTCGTCCATCTGCAGTGCTGTGTCCTTCTCCATTGTCGTTATACCCGGCAGATAACCCTGGTAATGTGTTAGTGACGAAGCTGCTGGATGAAGATAATTACTCCTCATGGACACGTGCTATGCGTGTAGCTTTGGGTGCAAAAAATAAGTATGTCTTTGTTGATGGTTCGTTACCAAGGCCAGACCCGAAGGTTGATAAAGACGGTGCAGGGGCGTGGGATCAGTGTGATCTGATGGTCACATCGTGGATTTACAATTCTTTGAAGCCTGAACTTCAGCAGACGGTCTTGTATGCAAATAGCTCCAGAGAGCTCTGGTTGGATCTTGAACGAAGGTATGCTCAGTCCAATGGTCCCAGAATATTTGATTTGAAACGCCGTATCAACCTCCTTCGTCAGGATCACCTCTCTGTCTCTGGTTATTTTGCGGCTCTCAAGGTCCTTTGGGATGAACTTGGCTCTCACATCCAGCATCCTCAGTATTCTACAGAAGTTCTCATTGTTCTTGCAGAGCATATGGAATCTGACCAATTATATCAGTTTTTGATGGGTTTCAATGATACGTTTGCAACAATTCGTACTCAAATTTTAGCTATGGATCCATTGCCTTCCTGCATTAAGGCCTACTCTATGGTGTTACAGGACGAGAGACACAGAGGATTGTCTGTGTCAGTTGTTCCCACAGACAATACTGCTTGTGCTGTGGGTCGTCCACAGGACTTTCGTCGAAAATTTCAGATGTGTTCATACTGCCATCGTCAGGGGCATCTCAAGGAAATTTTTTTTTCTTTAAATGGATTTCCCCCGAATTTTGGTCGCCGAAATTTCAAGCCTAATGGTTCGGATCCGAAAAGGTTTCAGGCTCACAATGCCATATCTGCTGGGGAGATTTCATCTGATAGCACTGATGTTCTGACTGGGGCTCAGGGTCCATCTAGTGGCGAAGGTCAGTTAGTTGCTCCTCTTTTCACGATGGATCAGTACCAACAGTTAATTTCTTTTCTCGGTGCTTCTTCTATAGCTATTAACTTTGCAGGTAACAATTTTTGCCTCTCTACATCTGTCGACAAATAGTCCCTCCCCTAGATTATTGATTCAGGGGCAACAAACCATTTCTCCTGTACTCCTATGCCTACTAGTGTTACCTCTCCTTGTGCCCCTGTAGTCTTACCAGATGGTTCTAAATACCTTGTTACTCAGTTCGGCAAGTGTGTTTTGACTAAAAATGTTCAGTTGAACAAAGTATGTCATGTTCCCAGTTTTTCATTTAACTTACTTTCTGTTCGTCAGTTGACTTTTGATATGCAGTGCTCTGTTACTTTCTTTCCAACTTACTGTATTTTTCAGGACTTGGCAACCAAGATGGTGATTGGACTGGGCCGGCTGCGTGATGGTTTATATCACTTTGATGATTCCACCCCTCTTCCGACTGCATCTACTCCTGGGTATGCATCTGCTGCCTCCATATCAGTTGCTGCTACTGTTGTTTCTCCTCAAATATGGCATTACAGATTAGGTTATTCTTCAGTCCATTTACCACATATTACTTCCCACATTGATACCTGTACCATATGTCCTCTTGCAAAACAGTCTAGGTCTCCTTTTCCACATAGTGTGTCTTGTGCTACTAGTTGTTTTGAACTACTTCATGGAGATATCTGGGGGCCCTATTTTATAGCTACCCTCACAGGCTGTCACTATTTTTTGACTCTTGTAGATGATCAATCTCGGACCACCTGGGTCTATTTGATGAAAAATAAATCTAATGCCTTGTTGTACTTGACACAGTTTTTTAAAATAGTTTCTACTCAATTCTCTGCCACAATAAAATTTGTTAGAACTGATAATGGCCAAGAATTCCTGTCTAAATCTCTGCAATAGTTGTTTCATTCCATGGGTATCATACATCAGCATACATGTGTGTACACGCCACAGCAAAATGGCATGGTGGAGAGAAAACATAGGCATTTACTACAAGTTGCTAGAGCTCTTAGGTTTCAGTCCTCCTTACCCTTGCATTTTTGGGGCGACTGTGTATTAACTGCATGTTTTCTAATAAACAGGCTTCCTTCTCCTCTTCTTGGTGTCTTTCTCCATTTGAGATTTTATTTCATAAACCACCACTTTATGATAGTTTTCAGACATTTGGATGCCTGTGCTATGCAAAAAATTTGTTACCCCACCAACATAAATTTTCTCCCAGAGACTTGCCCTGCATATTTGTTGGTTATCCAATCAATCAAAAAGGGTATCGTTTGTTTAATCTGTCTACAAATTCTTATCTTACTAGTAGAGATGTTTTTCTCTTTGAACATATATTTCCATTTGCTTCTGCTACCCTTAGCTCTACATACTCATTCTCTTTACCTATACCTGATGATGCCACTAATGTGGATGCGTTGTTTCGGACTGCACACATCATTTCACCATCGGGTCCTGCTTCTGAACCCATTTCACATATTCAGGTTCCTTCCCATTCGGATATTTTAGTCCCTCCATCATCTTATTCAAATGGGCATAATTCAGTTCTTGTGCATCTTTCATCTTCATCATTTGGGCATATGTTTGATTCGGAGAGTGTTCCTCATGGCACTTTTATTTCCTCCCCTGGTCATGCTTCTGACTCTCTACATCTTACTGAGCAACCTTCTCATGGGCCCCCTTCTAATGTGCAACCTTCTTGTCCAAGGCGATCCTTGCGGGTTCGGCAACCTTCATCTCATTTACAAGATTTTGTGTGTTTACTTTCTTTTAAAGCCCAGCATATAAAGCCTTGTTAACAGATTTATGTAATCAATCTGAGCCCACCACATATAAACAGGCCTGTAAAAATCCTTTATGGCAGTATGCTATGAATGATGAAATGACTGTCTTAGTTCAAAATAATACTTGGACAATAGAGAGGCTTCCTCCTGGTAAGACTCCAATTGGATGTAAGTGGATATACAAGCTCAAGCATAAGGCTGATGGTAGTGTTGAGCGCTATAAAGCTAGGCTTGTCGCTAAGGGTTTTACTCAACTAGAGGGTATTTATTTTCATGAAACGTTTGCACCCGTAGCCAAGATTGTAACTGTTCGAAGTCTGATTTGTATGGCCACTTATCGAAAATGGTCCCTCCATCAAATGGATGTAAAAAATGCTTTTTTACATGGGGACCTCGATGAAGAGGTGTACATGTCTCCCCCAGCTGGGTATCTTCATAATGGGGGCCCATTACCGTCCGATATGGCCTGCAAGTTACACAAATCTCTATATGGGCTGAAGCAGGCCCCTAGGCAGTGGAATAAAAAAGTTAGTTGATGCTCTTCAACGGCTACATTTCAAACAGTCGTTATCCGATGCTTCTTTGTTTGTGTACAGAAATGGTAGTGTCTATACTGCTCTACTTGTGTATGTTGACGATATAATTCTTACCGGGTCCGATGATATTCATATTGGACAAGTCAAAACTCAGCTACATACTTTTTTTCAGATTAAAGATCTAGGCCCATTAACGTATTTTTTGGGTATTGAAGTAGTCTCCACACCTAATGGGCTAATGTTGTGTCAACAAAAGTATGCATTGGACATATTAGACGATTAGGGTGCTTTGGGGTGCAAGCCCAGTCCATTTCCAATGGACCAACTTCTGAAGCTAGACAATGAGACCGGGGCCCTTCTTGATGATCCAGCCTCCTATAGACGACTGATTGGTAGACTGATTTACCTTACGGTTACAAGGCCTGATTTGTGTTATTCGGTGTCAATTTATGCACTCCCCACGGCAACCTCATTTCCTTGCGACTAACCGAGTGTTGCATTATCTTAAGGGCACCGTCTCCCTTGGTATTCATATGACTCCATCTTCAAATCCAGTGATCACTGGTTATTGTGATTCCGATTGGGCAAGCTGTCCCTTTACTCGTCGGTCGACTATTGGGTACATTACATTTTTTGGGGATTGTCCTATATCTTAGAAGACCAAAAAACAACTTACTGTATCCCGCTCTTCTGCAGAAGCGGAATATCGAGCATTAGCATCTGTAGCTTGTGAGCTTTCTTGGCTGAAAGCGTTATTTTTGGATTTGGACTATGATCAAATGACTTCCATTACAGTTTATTGTGATAATGAAGCCGCGATCCATATTGCTACTAATCCAGTTTTTCATGAACGAACAAAACACATTGAAGTGGATTGTCATCTTGTTCGGGAAAAAAATTCAATGTGGTCTTCTTCAGCCATTTCATATATCTAGCTTCACTCAACGGGCTGATGTTCTTACAAAGGCTCTTGGAAAAAGCTCATTAAACACATTACTGGGCAAGCTGGGCCTAAGAATCCTCAGTCAGCTTGAGGGGGGCTGTTGACACGTGTATGCATCTGGTGCAATGTGTAAAACATTTGTAGTTAGGCTAGTAGTATCTATATGTATAAAT
>CM053269.1:95395985-95435028 GCA_028583415.1 Protea cynaroides
TTTACCCACTCTCTTTTGAAAAATTTTGGGACCCCTCTAAGACAGAATTGATTGACTTTATTCAAAACATTTTTACTACCGGTGTCTTACCAAAGGAGCTAAACAGGACTTACCTTAGTTTAATACCAAAGGTCTCATCTCCAGAAATGGCAGATCAATTCAAACCTATTAGCCTGTGCGGTGTTGGTTTTAAAATTATTAGTAAAATCATGGCTCAAAGACATTACCCATTTCTTGATGATCTCATATCAAGTTCTCAATCGGCCTTTATCCCACAAAGATTGATTTTTGATAACTTCATTATAGCTCATGAGGCCTTTCATTACATCAAGAAGAAGAAAAAAGGAAAATCAAAATTCATAGCTCTCAAATTAGATATGCGAAAGGCCTATGATAGATTGGAATGAAGCTTCATCAAGGGCATGTTATTAAAACTTGGATTTCATCCTTTTTGGGTCGATTTGGTTATGAATTGTATCTCTTCAGTCTCTTATACCTTTATTGTCAATGGTGCTAAAAGGGGTGACGTCTTCCCTTGAAGGGGTATTAGGCAAAGGGATCCTCTGTCTTCAACTTTCTTCATTTTATCTGCTCAAGCACTGTTTGCTCTTCGTCATTTGGCTGAAGAGGTTGGTATGATTAGTGGGCTAAAAATTAGAAATAAGACAGACCCTATTTCTCATTTACTTTTTGCTGATGATTGTCCGGATTTCTCTAAAGTCAACCTTTAGGAGATTATGACTCTTAAGGATTGTTTGGACCAGTACTGCAAGGCCTCAGGGCAAAAGATCATTTTGAAAATCGAGCCTTACTTTCAGCCCAAATACTTAATGCAGCTTCAAGAGATGGTTCTCTCAACTTTTTAAATTTTCTTATGGAGAGGGACCCTCGAAATATCTGGGTCTTTCGGTTGATTTTGGTCACTCCAAAAAGCATCTTTTTGTAGACCTTTAAGACAGAGCTGCCCGGAAGTTAAATGGTTGGAAGAGCTCCTTCATTCATGTTGGTAAAGAGGTTCTTATCAAATCTATGATTTTATCTATATCAAATTTTGCTGGCTCTTACTTTAAACTTTTTTCTTATCATCATGATTCCATTAGGAAGGCGGTTACAGTTTTTTTTTGGAACAATGGTAATAATAACAATGGTATTAATTGGATATCTTGGGTTAGATTATGTAGATCAAAAGAGATAGGAGGCCTTGATTTTCGAGATCCTCATCTCCATAACAATGCTCTTCTAGCCAAAGGAGCCTGGCGACTTTGGAAATTTTCTGATGTTAAATAGTCAAAGATTCTTAAGAATATTTACTTTCCACATTCTGATTTCCTTCATGCTAACCTTGGTCACCAACCCTCATGGGCTTGGCGAAGCATTCTAGAAGGCAGGGAAGTCCTTTTGAAAAGTTTGATTTGGCAGGTCGGAAATGATAGAAAAATCAATATTTAGAATGATCGCTGGATACTGGGCTTAATAGGCAATTGAATTTGATCTCAAAGACCTCCGAATTGTCCTTATATTTTGGTTAGGGATATTATTGATCTTGTCACTAAACCTTGGAGAGTTGATATTTTGGATCTTTTATTTCAGATGGATGAGAATGAGGCTATTCTTAAGATTCATTTAAGCCTGTTTCATGGGGAGGAATATTAATTTGGAGTGCAGCGAGGAATGGTATTTTTTCTGTAAAATCTGCTTATCTTCTTCTTTCTAATTTAAAGGAGGAAGAGTCTCTTTTACAGGTATCGACTTGTCGGGTCAGCCAATGGAGAATGCTCCCTCCTACTGCTTGAAAAGAATTTGAAACCTGCAAAACTCCTCCCAAAATCAAATCTTTCTTATGGAGGGCTTTGTGTGCAAGGCTTGGCTACAGGTGAAGGTTTTTCTCATCGGAAAATTCCATTGGATCCTTGTTGTAGGAGATGTGGATATGGGGTGGAAGATATTGCTCATGTCCTATTCCTTTGCCCTTTTGCCCATGCTACTTTGTTTGGTTCATCCCTTTCTTATGTTGTTCTGGAGGATCCATAGTTTACTTTATTTCATTGGTTGCAAAGTTGGGAAGCTCTCTTTCAAAAGTCTAAAATGGTGGCTTGCAATGTTTTGGGCCATGCTTCCTTCATCTGTTGGAATTTGTGGAAAGCTAGAAATGAGTTTATCTTCAACAATTTCATGTCCTCTCCCATGGAGGTTGCTAAGAAGGCAGAGCAGGAATTTGAAGAGTTTGTCCGGGCTTCTAATCTTGGTGTCTCTTATTCCAGTCCACAAATTTCTTGCCCTTCTTTGAGTTCTCCAACTTGGAGTCCTCCACAGGTGAGCTTTATAAATCTCAAAAGGTGCTGAGTTGTAATCCCATTCTAAGGATTCTTGTGGTTCCGAAGAATCCAGTTACAGGAGAACCAGGAACGGAGAGCTTTCCCCCCTTTTCCACACAACTCTTTGGTCTTCAGAATGCTGGTTTTAAGAATGAGTGATTGCTCTTCTCCGACCCTTGGAGCAAGAATTTCTAGGAACATTTGTAACATATCAATTTGGATGCGGCCCTTTCTCATAATGATTTAAATGGAGGCATTGGTTTTATATTCAGAAATCATCATGGGCAACCTATTCGGGCTACATCTGATCATCTTTCTTTTTGCTGTGCTAAAGTTAGCAAAGCTATTGCCATTAGATCCGCTCCTTGGTTGCATGATATTTTGTATCAATGACATCTCGGTTTGTACCCAATTTTTAGTTCAACAAATCTTTTGTTTACCAAAAAAAAAAAAAAAAAAAAAATCTGTTACATGGCAAATTAGAGAGGCCCAAAATTTATGGAAAGGTATACCCAAAGGTCTCTTTACTTGTAAAATATCAACGTAAATCATCAATCTTGAACTATGAGAGAGTGCACAATAATGGTTGGAGTACTGGAAATGTGCATTGACATCCATATGGGGTAGAACATAAGTTTGGATTCGTTAAAAATTTGAATTTAATCCCCCGAGATTAGCTTTGGGCCTAGGTTGCAATCCTATTCCTCTTTTTTTTTTTTTTTTTTTTTTAAGATTTCTCTTGGTCAACCCCAAAAAATGAATCCTAATGCAAGTTTTACATTAGGGTTTAGAACATATATACGTATTGTTAGGGGGAAAATACATCCCCAATAAAAAATTGACATGTGGCACTTCATTCGGCTGAAGCCGAGTGGGCATGCCCCTGGGTTACTCGGTCATACCCCGGGTGCAATTTGAGCATACATCTAGACGGCCATGACGTCAACTGAGTCTCTGTTCGAGGAGTCTTATTGTTATAGGACACACCAAAGGAATCCTGTCCCTGATTGGGTACTACGTGTAGGGATGCATCCATCGCCCTCAGGTCTCTCAAGATCAATCCCATCACGGTTACAAATTCCATTTCTTAGTAGGATACGGCTCACACTCGATGCTGACTTATTCGAAGGAAGATTCATTTGTGGCACGACACTTGTCATCCCCAACAAGTCGGACTCGGCCATCCGTGTCATAGTCTTTCATTCCGACTGGGACTCTAAGACTCAAATGCACCACAGTGTGACACTTGGCATTCTGTCCAAGGGGTCAATGTTGAAACTTAACTAACACCTCACGCCTCGCTCTATAAATACAAGTAGCCCTTTGCTCTTTAATGGTCCATAAAAGAACTCGTGCTCGCTCTGCTGTACCAGTAGAAAGCATAAGGTAGGAGGATAGTGGTGCCAACACCCTAGGGACAGCCCCAAATCCTGTCCCCACACGTACACCACCTGTTCCTCCTCCTCTACCTCAGCTGGCTCCCTAATATGCCACTTGTGAGCACTTGGAAGTCTTGAGTCAGAAAATCACTCAACTAGCTTAGGTGCTGCAAGGCGCCCAACCTATCAATATAGGGATTAGAGTCGGAGCCATGAATCCACTTCCAATGCTTGCTTTAGTAGCTGCATCAGCTGCGGCTAACTTGGCTGCTACACCCTCACTGCATAGCTAACTCGCCAGATCTCGGTCCCACAACGACCATGCCAAAGGTAGGTGTCACAGCCCATTCTGGGAATCAGGCGTGATATCTGGGTCAACCCTTGTAGCAACCCGAATCTTCCAGCGACTGACAACCAAATTGATCTACCAACAAATCGCACAGTCTACAGAAGCAATATCCATAACAATCAATATTTAAGTTTATATAGTTGCAGCGGAATCATATAATAAGGAAATAGATGCCAACTAATGCTATCATAACATAATAAGTTTGTTATGTTTTACAAGAGATTTCCACAAGTAGTATCATAATACATATGTTCAATACACATTGTCTAAGAGTAAATCTAATAAGACCGCTGTAGATAGAGTAAACCATCACCTATCTACAAATATCAAGTAGACAAGACTAGGCACTGGATCAGGTCCTATAGACGTAGTTGTCACGGGGACAGCCCTCGTCGTGATCATCCAGAAAGCCCTCGCTCGTAGAGATAGCCTCCACCAGTGTGGTTCCCATAACATCAGTTGCAGAAAAGGTACATGCATCAAAGCTAAAAAGATTTCGATATCGAAGGGTGAGCTCCTATCCCAGCTCAGCAAGAAGTCGAGTATTAATGCAACCCTATCATAACATTACATTGATGCAAATAAATGAATGAACAACATTCGTGAGTAGCATTCAAGTGTGTATGCTACCATGGTCTACCTATACCCTAGAGAGGATTTGTCAGAACCATACCCCTCTTAGACTAATGCTCGTGACTTCCCCCCGAGCACCCGAACCTCCCCTCTCGTAGTATTTCCCCTCACTAAAGCACAGGTCATGTGACCATGGGTGATGCATGATGCATGTGAAGCATGGAAGGAAAAGGGGGCTGCACCCTGTAGAGATCCCCAACGCCACACCCATGGACCATCGTGCCCCCGCTAAGGTGCTAGTTGTGACACGTGGTCATCAAATACAGTAAGCATGTCAGTCATACTCATCACCAACATACCCAACCAATTAGATATGGCAAGTGTGCAGTAAACAAAGCTGTACCCCAATAGAGATCCCTGGTGCCACTCCTATGGATCATAGTGCCCCCACTATGGTACTAGCAGTTCCAACATGGTTCGTGAGGTCACACGTTACACGAACCATCATACATGGTTGATCATCTTAGTGATCATAAGTAAGGCTGCACCCTAGCAAAGATCCCCATCTCTCCCCTCCAATGGTTCATCGTGCCTCTGCTAAGGTGCTAGCATCATAGACATGGCCGTATGCCATACATCACCCTCCCCTGAGTACCCGTATGCCACACGAACCACCATACCCAATCATACACCATCAAACATACATAATTATTATTGTTATGCAATGCATGCTCATACAGAATAATCATTGAATGACATGTTATAATAATTAACTACATGCACACATCACATGCTCAAACTCTATGGACTCTACCCCTCACCTGTAGACATCAATGGTGCTATAGAACTTGGAAGCCGACATAAGGCTCTATCTACTACCTGCGTCAGTTTACCTAATTAATTAGATGAATTTCATTAGTTTGTTATGTATCTTTTAACCAGTATGGATTAGTATTAAATGTCCATATACGGGTCCCAAGGCAAGCCGGGAATCCAACGGTTGGTCCCCTATGGTCCAAGCTAGGCTTATAAGTTAACAAGGCCATAACCAGTGTAAGGATAATGGAATTTCTGATCCTCCACGAATTAAAAGGCTCTCGCCTTGTCACCTTGTCCATTCAGGCCAATGGACGGTGAAAGAACTGGAGTCGCCACCTAGATGAGGTCTAGGACCTATAAGTTGTCTCTCACTTGAGAGACGCTATGACTCATGACTCAATGGATTGACTTCTAATATAACCAGAGAAGGGTAAGCGTCAAGTTACGAGTTAGGATGGTGTTAGGCACCCAACTCACCCGGTCAGTGGACCGGTCTCCTTCTGTCCTATCCTTTCTTACACTCTTAAATCTTTTGTGTGTTTAGGACATTCATAACTAACCTGAGTAGGCAAGTGAGGAACCCTAGATCAAGTTTTTAAGTTCTACTAAGTTAGGGTGCCGCCACACAGATTTGAAAAATAAAATACAAGTCAATAGACAATAAATGAATTAATGAACAAATGAATGAATGAATGAATGAAACAATCATGAATAAACAAATAAAGAATTAAAAGAATATACAAGCATAGACAAACAACAACAGATGGATGACCGAGCTAAAGATCTATCTCAAGCTACCTATGTATCCCTGTGAGGCGGGAATCAGGCCAAACATAGTTTAGGTGGGGTTGTGGTTGTGTGTGAGGTGCTCCCTTGACAAAGGAAGCAAGTGTGACAGGACGCGAAGTGACTACGTACTTCCTGCTGCCTACGTATCTCCTTAGAGAATCAGGTCAAACGTAGTTCCCAATAGTTAATGGGCTGTTGGACTCCACATGGTATCAGTCGAGAGGTGCTCGGACCTCAGAGGTACTCGGACCTCGGCTCTCCGCACTCGGCAAGGGTGAACTAACATTTTGAAAACAATGATGTTGATTGCTTCGCAAACCAATTCCTGAACATGGGAGACGATTGGCCTAAGGCCATAAACAAAACTGGGTAATAGTTAGGTTGGAGATCAAACATGATCCCAACCGTCGCTCGAAACATGAAAACATGAACACCTCTTTTTTTTTTTTTCTTCCTCTTTTCTTGGGAAAACAATTTTGGGACCCAATCCCAATGGATGAGCGGGCCCATGACCTAGGAGGGGCCACATTAGTCAACATGGGATTTGGGAACCCCAACTAAAATGAACTCACTAGAGTCACCCTAAGATTTCACAACGCTGGGGGAGGGGACTCACACACTAACTACTACAAACATGGAATGGGAGGTTACATCACTTGGGATAGAGATCATGCAATTTGAACCCATTCACACATGTAATTGGACCATTATTAAGCAAGGGGTTGAACCCAATTAATGCATCAAATGAGGCAAAGAAATTCAGCAAGGAAATGATTCAGGTCTAGTATGTATATTGAATTCAAACATGTGACCAAAGACCAAATTTAGGCATGAAGGAAAATCAGAACAATCCACATAGGATGATGAACAACAAACAAGGATATATAGTTCTCATAAGATAATGGACAGTAATCATGGACTGTACCAAACAATTAAAACCAAACCAAGTGTACCGGCTGAAAATGGTTAAACTTACTTAAACCAATCCAAGAAAAAGCCCACCTAACCACTTAACATAATATTCGGTCAAACAGAATGTGGTCTACAACTAGACAACTTCACTATAATGAAAAACAAACAATTTCAAAAGACAAGATGAAACTGTAGCATGGCCAAGGAGTATTTGCAAATAGACATTGAAAGGCAAATGGGGTACCATTACAAGCATTCAAGCATTCAAGCATTCACATAACACACTTGATCATCGATGTCACTGACGTAATACTTTCTTATTAAATGTAGCATGTAAAGCAAAGCACACAGACACACCGGGATTTTAGGGAACTTACTGAAATCGTATGAGAGATAGAGAGATAGAGAGAGAGAGAGAGAGAGAGCAAATTCGGAAGAACTAACTAAAAAAAAAATAGAGATAATACCCACACCTAATCAACTAAACACTACTCCTGTTTGAATAGGAAAGATGAAATCCTACCTTTGGCCGAAAGACATTTTGAGAGAAAAAGAGCGAAAAAAACAACACAAGGCCTTGAACCTAATCCCCACCGAAGTGATGATGAAGAGAAAAGAAAAATAGTAACATACAAAAAATTAAAAGAAAAACTAAGGGATAAGAAAAATAATAACATAATAACAAAACAACACAAAAAAGACAAAAGACAAAACCCCACTTCTTTCCACCGAATAACAAGTATGTATGTATGTAGGAAAAGAACAGAAAACAAAAATCCCATCTCTAACAATTTTATGTCAATTCAGATGGAATAAAAAAAAATCAAAGCTCACCCACTAAGACCCACTTCTGATTTGGCAAGGAAGAAACAATAAGAATAGAAACCGTGTCATTCCAACAAAGAATAGCTAGCTTGCTATACCAAGGAAATATACAGAAATGCAGAAAGAAACAAAGATCGGATAAGAACAGCAATTTGCCAAACATGAAATTGAAGTTATTGCAAGCGACGAAGGAAGGAAATCCAGCGATGAACAAAGAATAAGAAAAAGAAAAAAAAAATACCTGAAAGATAAATCACCAGAATCAGTAGAGAAAGCCTGTAGTTCTCTTCCTCTTAAAAAAAAATGGGCTGGAGCTTAGGTTCGGTTCCCTTACTCCTCACACCAACTCTTCTTTTCTACTTCCTTCTCACTCTTATCTCTCTCTCTCAACCCTCTCTGCAAATTCGATTCAATCCCATCTTCTGTCTCGGACCCCCTGCTTCTCTGCGCAGCCACATTCCCATCTTCTCTCTGCTCTGTCTCATCCTCAGCTGCGATTTCTTCTCTCCCCATCTCTGTTTTCCTCGCTGTTCTCACCTTCTTCTCTCACTCTCAGCTCCGACCGAACCTCAATCCTCTCTCTTTCTCTCCATCGAATGGATGAAAGGAATCCCCCTCTTATCTCACTCTTTTTCCCTCAGTCGCCATCTCACCTCCCTCTCAATCACTGATTTCTTCTCCAGCAACCTCTTCTTCCCTATTTCTCCCAGCCGTAAAACCCTCTCTCACAAACTCTCTCTTTTCTCTATTGCCTCTTCCCTTATCTCTCTATTTTTCTGCAGCCACATCTCTCACTTCTCCCTCTATTTTTCTCTTTCGCAGTAGCTGGGGCTCACTCCTCCCCCCTTCTTTCCTGTCCCTATCTATTTCTTCGGTTTCCTCCCATTTTCCCTCTGCTTTTTGTTTTCTTCTTCCCACACTTCTCATTATCTCATATCTGCAACATCTTCTTCTCCTCTTCTCTCTGTCTGTCCTCACTCTTTTCTCACTTCATTTCTCTTTCCCTTCAACCGTGAAAACCCCAAGTATTTTTATGGGAAATTTTCACGTAGTAACCAAAAAAACTTTCGAAACATCATCTACCACCCAAATTTCCCAAATGTTAGTCCATTAATTGACTAAAAAGAGTTGAAATTGTGTGTAAACGTTTATACCCTTTTCTTCTTCCTCTCTATTTCTCTGCAACATTTTATCAAAAAAGAAAAAAAATCCTTTGCAATTGCAACGAATCATCGCCCCGATTGCTCCAATCTTTGATTTTTTCCTTCTTGCAATTTTTCTTCAAGGGTTTGAAACCCCAACTGTACAAACCCCTTTAACCTTCTTCAAATCTGCCACAAAGAAGGGACCGAACCCCTTCACGGCTCTCACTCTCTCTAGTTTTTTTTTCTTTCCTAGTTTGTCCCCCTTAAAATCCACCGACCAAACTCCAATCCACTGAGAATGATGGAAACAAGAAATAAGAAAAAAAAAATTCTTTAGATTTTCCAAGGAACAGAGCCGCATTGAGAAACTCTAGCGTTAATCCTAGTTAAAATTATTTACCTACTTAAATTCCTTAATATAAGGCATTGTGAGATTATTGTTAGAAAATTTCTCCTTGCATTCTTTCATATTTATCCTAGTTAAAATTATCTTCCTATTTAAATTCCTTAATTTGATGCAGTGTGAGAAACTTCTCCTTCCATCCTTCTATTCTCATACGTATCTAACATAATTTTTTTTAATTTTTTTTTTAATTTTGGCCCTTTGGGGTTCTTTTTTTAAAGATGATCCGATGGTTGAAAAATCTGTAGATTCTCTATGAGGTCTTCTCTTTGGTATAATACTATTCGAACGGATGGGATAATCGTAGCACCTTCCCTTGTTTCCTGTGATCCCCCAACCTGAAGCTTAACTGAATGACAATGGTTCTTGAAGTATCGCCATTGGTGAATTGCAAATTTTTTTTAAAAAAATATAAAACTCCAATTTGCAACAATCAATCTAGAAGAATAGATTAGGTTCAACGATTTGGGATCTTGATTTCGGGAAACGATTGTGATGGGATTTTGTCCTATTCCGATTGAGAAAGAGAGAGAGAGGTACCGGCATTGGTAAACTGCAAATGTTTTTTTTTTTTAAAATGTAAAACTGCAATTTACAACCATTAATCTAGAAGAATAGATTGGGTTCAACGATTTTTAAAAAATCAGATCGACCTTTGTAAATCCCTGCAAAAATGTTGCAGAGAAATAGAGAGGAAGAAGAAAGGGTTAAAAATAACTAAGGGTAAACTCGACTTTTTCCATTACAATAAGGGTATACTGTCAATCCAGAATTTGTTAACTGTTGACATCAACATCTAACAGTTCCATCATAAGGCTTTGGGTCTTTTTGATAAATGTTTGGGAATTTTGGGTGGTAGGTGATGTTTTGCAAAGTATTTGGGTACTACGTGAAAATTTTCCCATATATATATATATATATATATATATATATATATATATATATATATATATATATATATATATATATATATATATATATATATATATATATATATATATATATATATTTTAATGATTTTCTTCTCTTTTTTTTTTGTTTTTTATATTTTTCCCTTTTTTTTCTTTTTCATAAAGCCTTAGAATGACCAAAATGCTCTTGTACGAAAAGGGCCAAAAATGGGGTTTTACAACCGAATGATACTCCCGGATGGTATACCCTCCGGAATTACCATCCGGTTAACACTTATATACTTTTCCAGTTTTACCTTAATCAGAGGATAGAATTGGATGGTCCATTATCCGGTTCACCATCCGGTTATACACTTTGTCACAACAGAGGCTTCCAGAAGGTTATTCGGAGGCTTAGCTGGGTGGTGTACCATTCGACAATGCCTCCAGTTTATATTTAAGCCTATCCAGAGGTCAGAGTTAATCGGATCCAAGAATAACCGAGGGATGATCACCCTGAGGGTTGTGCCCCTGGGAGGGTCCTCTAGTTGTGGTCCTCCGGTCATGTATGTTCCTTTACACCAAGGCATTTGCCTTGGCGAAGGCGTGGTTTTATTCACCCGGAGGGAGGGTCATGACTGAGCCTCCAGTTTATGCCTCTGGTTAATGCCTAGAAACTAGGCACGAACCATGAATGGTTTCCATTTTGAGGAGTTTTGACTCCCCATCATAGTTTCTTTCATTTTAGTTGGCGGGAATACTTTCCCACCATTTGTATACCAAATGGGAGTCATTGAGACCCCATTAATGTCTCCATTCATGGAGGAGAATGGTGACCTAGCTTTCTAGGTTAGTAACCGGTCTCCATTAATGGAGACCGTTAATGGTGGAGGTTCACCATATGGTCTTGCATAATCAACACTAAAAAGGAGAAGGAGATGCTTGGACTTACCTTTAATAGAGGAAGGCTAGGGCTTGAGCTCTAAGCTTAAGCTCTAAGTTCTCCACTCCAATCACCCTCTCACTTACTCACTTGTCTAAAGAGAGAAATAAGGAGGTGGGTCTCCTTATTTATAGAATCCTGAGAAGAGAGAGAGTGCTACTCGGACTCAAATCGGATGTTGACAATCAGGTGGTGCATCATTCGGTAGAGCATTCGGTTTTGCCTAAAACTGGCCCTAGGCTTGGTGTGATGGGCCTAAGCTAGTGGGGACACTTCCTAGGTCGTTTGAATCCTCTCCCCCATACTCTCCACTTTCATTAGGTGATCCTAGGGTTTGACCTAATATTACATGGAGGGTCAAAATGTTAAGGTGCCATGTGTTGGCATAGTAAGACCTGATATAATGGAATCCGATTGGTGAGGATTTTGGGTGTGGGTCTTATTGTAGGGCCACCAAAGCTAGGCCCTAGGTCCCTAGGCCCGCAGCCCCTGTTTGAAGCACGACGGCATCCACTAATCATGTTCCATCCCAAAATGGTCGTGCCTTGGTACATGAGAGGCTCGGCTCCAGAGTAGCACTGAAACATGACGCCAGGTCTTTCCTCAATGCGGTCCAATAAGAGAGGGCAAACCAAAACACACCACCAGCTATGGTGATCTCTCTGCCTATCACCATTATCAATCCTCCAGCGTCGACTCCTCCGCCGACCATATTAGTTGGTCAGCCCACACCAATGCCACCGATCCCCCTGGTCACTTTGGAAAAACAACTGGTTGACTTGGTTACTAGGTTGCAACAGGTTGAGTAGTGTCGGACCATTCCAACACGGTAGACCTATACTGCTGTCACTACACTGTCGAAAGAAATCATAAGGGTTCCTACTCAGAAGCACTTCACTATGCCGACGATCGAACTGTACAATGGGACAATGGACGCTGAACAACATCTAGACACATTGGTCTTGATGGCCCTCTTTCACGGTCTCAATGATAATTTAGTGTGCCAAGCATTTCCTGCTACACTCAAGGGTCCAACTCAAACTGTTTTAACAGCCTGCCAATGAGAAGTATCACGTTTTTTGAGCAATCTCTAACTAGTTCTTGGCCCATTTCAAGGTTAGCCGAGTGTGCAAGAAGACACCATATCATCTCTCTATAGTCAAATAGTAGAAGGATGAGACCTTGAGGGTGTTCATCAAATGATTCAATGCAGAGGTCCTTGAAATCAAGGATATCCCACTGCCAGTCATCCTAGCCACCTTGCAGGCAGTAATTTCCATAACAAAGTAACCACTAGTGGACTTGTCAGTTTTGCTGGCATGATGTGACAAATATGCAACCACCAATGAAGTATTGAAAGCACAAAAAATAGATACTTCAAAGGCTGACTTGCACATAGCCGACAAGAAAAGGTTTGACTCACAAGTCATGTCATAGCCCATTTTGGGAATCGAGCGTAATATCTGGGTTGACCCATTACAACCTGAATACTTTCAGCGATCGACAACTAAAATGATCTACCAAACATACCCCAGTCTACACGAGCAATAACCATAATAACAATAGATAAATCAACTAATAGCAATGGAAACATATTAATAAGGAATGGATGCCAACTAATGCTACCATAGCATAAATAAATTTGTTATATTTTACAAAACAAGTTCCACAAGTAGTATCATAGCATATATATCCAATACACAATATCTGAGAGTAAATCTGAGTAGGCTGCTGTAGATAGACCAAACTGCCATCTATCTATAGATATCATGTGGACTAGACTAGGCACTGGATCAAGTCCTGTAGACGCACTCGTCACAGGGACAGCCCTCGTCATGATCATTCAGGGAGCCCTCGCTAAGAGAGATATCCTCCATCAGTGCAGGTTCCACAATGTTAGTTGCAGAAGAGGCACTTTCATCAAAAATTGAAAAAGAGTTCGATATCAAGGGGTGAACTCCCATCCCAGCTCAGCAAGAAGTTGAGTATCAATGCAATCCTAATACAATATTTCATTGATGCAATTAAGTAAACAATCATTGTGCACGTGGCAATCATATGTATCCTACCATGGTCTTACCTGTACCCTAGTGAGGATTTGTCTAAACCTTACCCCCTGGACTATGTTCGTTCCTCCCCCCTGAACATATGTTCGATTCCTCCCCCCTGAACACCCGAACCTCCCCTCTCCTTCTATGTCCTGTCCCCCTGCTAAAGCACATGCCATACAACCATGGGTGATGGATGATGCATGTGAAACAAGAAGGGAAAAGGGGTCGCACCCCAGTAGAAATCCCCGGCACCACTCCCACGGACCACCGTGTCCCCTCTAAGGTGCTAGCTGTGACACATGGTCACCAAACACAACAAGCACATCAGTATCAATCATCACCAAACATACCCAACCAATCAGACAAACATGGCATGTGCATGTGGTAAATAAGGTTGTACCCCAATAAAGATTCCTGACTCTCTACTCTCATGATTTGTCATGCCCCCACTAAGGTACTAGCAGTTCCAACAAGGTTCATGAGTTCACATGTTATACGAAGCATCATAAATGGTTGATCATATACATGATCATAAGTAAGGCTACACCTCGGCAAAGTTTCCCGGCTCCTCATTCCCATGGCTTATCATGCCCCCACTAAGGTACTAATACTATAGACATGGTATGGGTGCCATACATCACCCACCCCTAGGTATCCATACGCCACATAAACCATCATACCCAATCATACACCATTTATACATATATAATTATTATTGTTATGCAAATGCATGCTTATACAAAATAGTTATTGGATGGCATGTGATAATCATTAATCTAAATGCACACGTCACATGCTCAAACTCTACGAACCCGATCCCTCACCTGTGGACACCAATAGTGCTGCAGAACTTGGAAGCCGGTACAAGGCTCATTCTCTACCCGCATCAGTTTAGCTATTTAATTTAGATGAATTCATTAGTTGGTTATGTATCTTTTAACTAATACAGACTAGTCTTAAATGTCCATACATGGGTCCCAAGATAAGCTGGGAACCCAACGGTTGGTCCCCAATGGTCCTAGCTAGGTGTATTGGCAGTAGGGTCAGAAGCGGATGGTGCTTCCAGGTGGTGTACCCTCTGGAATCACCATCTAGTTAACACTTATACAGTTTCCCATTTTATCATAACCGGAGGGTAGAATCAGATGATCTATCATCCTGCTTACCATCCGTTATATACTCCGTCATAATAGGGGCTTCCAAAGAGTTATCTGAAGGCTTAGCCGGGTAGTGTTCCATTCAACAATGCCTCCGAATTACACTTAAGCCATCCAGGAGTCATAGGTCAATTGGACCTAAGGGGTAACCAGAGGGACTCACTCGTAGGGTCATGCCCCCGGATGGGTGTCTCCAGTTGGGAACCTTCGGTTATTATTTAAGTTACATTATCAAGTTAGAAGCAGAGGCTTTGATGGATGTTGGTACATCTTCCCGTTATAGCCTCTGGCTTATATTATATATGGCAAATGCATTAATCCCAACAAGAGGGAATTCCTATCCAGATCCGGAGGTAGGGCCATGGTTCATCCTCTGGTTCGAGCCCAGAAACTAGACTCGAACTAAGATGGAGGCCATCTCTACCTTCCTATTAACTAGTAGGGGACATACTCCCACCCCAATAACACTTAATAGAGTCATTAAGACTCATTGACACCTCCATTATGGAGATAAAATGAACGACCTAGCTTTTCTAGGTTGTAACTGGTCTCCATTAATGAAGACCATAATGGTAGACCTTCACGATGTGGTCTTTGCATAAATACCCAAATGAAGGGGAAGGTGTATAGGACTTACCTCCAGTGGAAGACCAAGCTTGAGCTCCAAGCTTTGAGCTCCCACCTTTCCTCTCAAGGACTCTCTCGAACTCTCAATAGTCTAAGAGGAAAAATAAGGGGCTTGGGCTCCTTATGTTACACCCCAATTATGGTTGAACCAGAAGTATTATTGAACTACTAATAAACCATGGTCCAAGCTAGGATGACAAAGAACCGTGCCAATATTCAAACCACACATGTAACTAATAATCAGAATATATAAATAATAACAGAATTCTTATTAATGAACTGAAAACTATTATGATAATTAATAAATAATAATTATCTCAAATGACCAAAACATAAATAATAATATCTTAACAAATCTGTCTGTAAATAAAGACAAAAATGACACTCACATGAAGAATCATGTACACTCTCTACAGACTTCTCGTCAAGAGTAGCCAATTTTTCATACGAGGCTGCATTGATGTAGTCTTCCACTGTATAACCTACATCATCAACTAAAAAGAAAATGATATCGTAGGGTGAGCTCACAACTTAGCTTAGTGAGAAACAAAACAATGCAATAAGCAATATATATGAGATAACATTCAATCATTCGGTCTAATAAAGTTTGCAATGTGCTATGGTGATGATAGGCTACAACTACATCTCTATACATGAGAGTGTGAGAACACCCAACGGTTGGGTTTTAACCAAAACCACTAAGAGAGAGCTAGAGCCTAATGGTAGGCTACAACCAAACCACCAGCACCCCCCTAATATTTTGCCTCATACTAGTACATACATCCCTACTGGTGAGGGCTTGTAAACTGGGATCTGTCATTAATCAATCCTATAAGTCATCACATCGTATCCATGGCCCTACCCTACCATCTCTTGCTACGAGATAGAGATAGAGCTACAGCCTAGTGGTAAGGCTACAACCAACACTGCCAAGACCCCCTGATACCCTGCCTTGTACCAAGTAAGCTAAGGTAAATGGCGATACAAAGCAGTGTCAATACTATGAATGGTCCATGGCTCCAATCTCTTTCCGCCCAATACACCAACTAAACAAACAAATGCTCAACATCAATATCATAATAACAGAAATAAACATGCATGAACAATAATAACAAATATTGGATGACATGTTAAATGCATAGTACACCAAATAACATGCAAGGTTCATTGATTAATTAACCAGTTAGTTTGGGGTTCTATTTCTCACCTGTTAAGTGATGTTAGACACTCTTTGAGATGCAGAGCCTAGTCTTGCTTACTCATGAGTCCTAAATAAATAATAAGATTTAATTAGGTTTAATTTTGGTAAATTATTATTCCCCGGATTCATTGTCTGGAGTGGAATAAGTTACATCGAACATTGTCCAGTGACACTATCCGGTCTGACAGTGGCCACGTTAGACACTCCCAATGGTCAACTTTCAGGAGCTTCCCGAATATTACCGATGGCATTACTGGTGGCACTTAGTGTCCCACGGGTCAACTCATCGGTGTCACTATAGGTTCGATATCTCGTTATGATATGACCATTTTGGGGATGTGTCGGGTCTTCCTACGTGCTATTGTATCTTACCAACATGATCAAAGGTATTGACGTACTCATGAGGTGACACAAAGCCGCAACCTTGAGCCTCTTGTGTCACTAGAATGCACAAAATGACACTAGAAGAAACCTCGAACCTAGACCAAACAACTCCCAAGAGTTTGGCATCCACAATCCTAAGCTGGCCAGTCGAATAGGAGGTCCAACTCGTGACCAAGGAGGTGCGGTTAAATACATGCCGCATGGTCCAATAGTACCCCCTATGCGCTAACTCAAATGGAGATCAAATAGCTGAGGGCCCCACCAATTGGATTTGAACCTGGATACCCTCTCCCTACATGGAAAGCCTATCTCTGTTGGTTTGAAGAAGGTAGGAATGGAGGGAAATCCTTCCCTTCCATTATGGGATCTTATACTTATTGGTTTGAGCAAAGGGGGATTTTAATCTTTATTCTCTCAATTAGTTTGACAAACCCAAGAGATTAAGAAAGGGATTCTGATGCACCAACTGAGAGAGAGAGAGGAAGAAAACTTCCTCTGAGTATTGCCCAGAGAGAGAAAAGAAGAAGATGAGAGAAGCTCTTCTCTCATTACCACCCAGCAAAGAGGAGACACAGAGGAGAAAGAAAGAAAGAGAATGAAGAGAAAGGAAGTACGTATCTCTACATCATCGATCTTGTTGCTAGAAGACTTGGAAATCGAAGGAAATACACCATTGTAAGTACTCCTTTACCTTAGATGTGAATCCAATAATGAAATCTTCAAAGTATTGAATCAAGTAATCTAAGATCCTAATGAAAAGACTCTACGAATAGTGCAAAGGAAAGATATTGTGCATGTTGAGGATTGTCTACAGTGTAGTAAGCCATGACTAAACAAAGGAAGAGACAATGATCCATCACCCATGGCGGAGCCATGAGCGTGTACACCATCGTTCACAGATTTGAACAATGAATGATTGAATACATGTTTTTAACTAGTGGACAGAATGAATGATCCATGGATTTTGGAAACCATAGAATGACCTTTAGGGATCTTGAGTTAACCCTTGGAGACTCGGATCATGGATCAATGAAAGGATTTGCATGCTTTGAGATTAGATCTGGAGTTTAGAACTAGATCTAGTATCTTGTTATTTTGACAAATTGAAATAACGAACAAAACGTAGTGTAGAAATTGAGTTTAGAACCCAAACTCCATACATAGACCATGAAAAATATGAAAAATATTTTGAAGGAGTTTAGAAACCATCGAACCATGTTCTGACACGCGGTTGATGGGACGAGCCGTACGACCCTGTCATCGTGACGTGCGATTGAACACCAGCAGCACGCTATTCCGATGGAGGATCTCAGCCAACCTTGGGCGGTGACTCCATGTAATTTATTTAGATTTTATCAAGGCCTTAGAACCTAGTTTTGACCATTCCATGATGCAAAATCCATTGTGCATCATATTTACCTAAAGTAAGTTTTGGTTTACCCGATGAAATGACTAATCATTCCTCACCTCTATTTTTTGAGACCTTAAACCCATTATACTAGGGCTAGGCAACCTTTTTGGGTGCCGACACTGTCAAACGACCATGTTTCAATGTGCGGTCGGAGACACGTACCGCACGCTTGGTAGAGCAGATTGTGTGGTTAACTATGTGCCGTACGCTTTTTCGACCTCTATTGCTGACCATCCTTGGTCATTAGCTTACTGGGATTTTTGTATGCTTGCTTATGGGTCTAGATATCTAAAAATCTGATGTTGATGAACATCCTTGAGTCATTTTTATTAGAAACCCTATATTCTATTTAGGTAGCTTGCTGCTTATTCTTTTAATGTGACAAGTAACCTTTGGACAGAAAGTATGGAACCTTAGGGACTAGTAACTAGAACCCCAATATGACGCTGGAACCCTGACTTCGTTGTAAGAAGTCTTTCTTAGTATTAAGGCTCCTAATAGGAACTCTGGCTAGTGAGTGTGTTGTCTTGTGGAGAATTGGTGTTCATTTCACCTATCTCCTATGGGCAGCAGGCTTGCTGCAAAGTTTAGGTATACTCTAAGGTTACGAACAATAAAGAACGAAAGGAATAATGAACCCCTTGATGCTATGTCATGATAAACACATAGTAAGTAATAGGCATGAGTTATTAGATAAGCCGTTAAAGCTATGAGCACCAGAATAATGAACTTAAAGAGAAATCTAATTAATTCTATTGAATAACACATTAACGAATGTTGTTATTTATGATCTTGACCTTAGCTATGAGGACTCTAGTAGGCAGCTACCTGATCGGCTTGCTAAGGATTTACTCTCTAACTGTCTGTAAGGAAACTAAGATCTGCCCAAGAACGACCAGTCTTATGGTGGTACCGACTAGACCAAATTCGTGATTCAGTCGATACAGAGGTGCGCTTGAAGTGGGGGGTGTGCTGTCCCTATTGGGCTGGGCCCTTCCCCAAAAGGCCCCACCGTCGGAGCATAAGCGCCCTCTTGCTACCCATATGCGAGACCAGGGAGAGAAAATGAGACTATTGGTTGGACCATATCAAACGCAACCGCCCTTCCAATGGCGACTTTTCTCTGGAGAATATCCAACAACAATTTCCATTGAATGAATAATGGACCCAGACCCTAAAAACAATAATGCTTTAGAATAGGCATGGGTGATCAAATGAAATAAAGCAGCTCGAAGAAGTTATCACGGATGAGCCACATGCAGGGAAACTTGCACGTGTGGTTCTGGCCGGGGTTTCCGCCTTTATCTTAGTGAGGGAAGATGGCCATGCCACCCCGTTCTTTTTCGGGCTTCTTCTCATTCTTCTTTGGCACCTACGGTAGAGATCGGAGGTATTTGGCCCCCGAAAGGGATTGGGGTTTTAGATCCTCGGGAAATCCCTTTTCTTAATACCCCTATTCCCCCTTCATCCGGAGCTGCCCCGCTGGGCGCGCTAGCGCACTCCGGCTTTCGAGCCTCCGCTGCCAGACATAATGGATGAGTCGGAGATGGCTCGAAGAATGATTTTTTGAGTTCGAGTTCATAGATAAAGGAAGGAAAGACAATTGAATTCCCTCTTTGTTTGGTAGATTTAACTATATGAAATTATGCTATGTGATGGATGCAATTGATAACATGCTCTTATGTAATAACATGTCATCCAATAAACTATTCTGTGTGATCATGCATATGCATATTTGTGTTTGAGATCATCAGTATCGGTAAGGATTAGAGGGTGGGTGGTATGGGATACTTGCTACCTTTCCACAAAAGCAACTGATCCATGTTTGATTCATGATGTCTGGTTAAGTTGGTAAGGAGGAAGGTGGGTGGTATGGGATGCTTGCACCACTTTTTACTGACGTTGTTTTGCATTGACCATATGTAACCTAGCAGAGTCATGATGTCCTAGGTGGGAGGCTGATGGGGTTGAAAGCTTGACGACGTTACAGTCTAGTAATATGATTAATTAGGTGGACATGGCTAGTCGAACATAATTATCTTTATAACTATACCTCTAGCCATTAAGGGGTTATGTAATGGCATGGGTGCAATGAAAAGGTAGTATGAACATAGCTGCGATGCTCCCCATACCCGACGTAGTATGGATGAGCGGGCGAGTCGACTAGTGGGATTACCATCTCCTTAAGTGCCTGATGTAGTGTGGACTTGGGATGAGTTGTAGGCAAGTGGCCAACGGAATACGGGCTTGTTCCATAATGACATACCTATACTTGGGGGAGATACTGTACGCTGAGTGGGGCAGAATCATCTGATCAGAGGAGGCCCATGGAGTCTGGAGACTCCATGTGTAGGTTGTCTTGAACTCGCACTTACAGTTATTTATCAGTCCGTAGTTGATAGTTGCATGTATTTTATTTGTGCATGTTTAGTTTTCTTACTAAGCTTAGTGGTTGAGCTTACATTGTGCGCACAAATTATTTTAGATGTTTCAGGTTCTTCGCGTGATGCTTCGGGTTGCAGTCCGTCTAGTGTGGAGGATGAGGATTACGAACCTGAGGAGAATATCTCTGATCTGAGATGCATTGTGTAGTGTTGTGCATGGGATTAGGTTGTGCCCATGTCTTTTCTTCTCTTTACTTGGGATTATTTACTTTATTTTAGGTTTACGTTAGAGATAAACTTTGAATAATATTTTATTTTACTTTGGACAATTTGTTATGGAATATTTGGATAATGATCTTAATTATGATTGGAACTTTAATATATAAGTTTTAATTAGTAATTAGTTAGCTCTTAATAATTGGTTTTAAGTTTTCTGCTATTTTACATTCTTTAGTACGAATGATTATTAAAAATAAGATTGTAAATTTTACTCTGATAATTATATCTTGTCTGGTTTGACTTGTGGAGTATAGTGATGGGCGATCCTGGAAGGAATTTCTTATGCCTTGATAGGATGGAGAGATCCCATTGCATTCTATAATACCGATACATTGGGAACGGGGTGTGACAGACATTGTCCAAGTTGTTTCTCTGTCTGTCTTTTCTTCAGAGTCGATCCCTCGACTCGTTCTAGGGTTCATCCTACACCATTCTAGGGTCAGAAACACATTAGGGTGAGGTCTTCTATTGCACCCTAGATTATCATAATGTTTTTGTTAATGGATCTTTGTAAACCATTCAACAATATGATTCTTAATGTATTGGGATCAGTTAACAGTCATTGACAACTGTGATCCCAATCCCATGTATATCCTAACCTACCTCTAGTGATTAGGAACTTACCATTGGGTTCTTGACGACGTAGATTGAAAACCAAAGAAAAATTCTTGCTTGAAAGACTATCCCTCCTATGCTCAGCCTCCTTTCTTCTTCATAGCTGCTCTCTCAGATCTCTTTATCAACTTTAGGGTTTTGAATGTCAAAGAATGAGAGAAAATGGAAAGGTAAGGCTTTTATATAGGAGAGTGTCTTTATAGGGTTAGAACTCTTGTATGGGAAGGTTTCCATGCAAGAGTTGGGAAGTGGGTCCCACCAAATTCCATTATCAGATTAGAATTTAGCTTGTTCGATGACACTGCTCACGTGATTTGACAAGCTCAACCAGTCAGATCGGTCAAGGTCAAAGTTATCAATTGTTGTACCTTGATGCATGGTTTGTCATTTGACTGCTTCGTCTGACCTGATTATGATGAAAAGACTTGTCACGACACGATAATCCACATTAGATGGGGTTTATGGAGTGTGGGTCTTACAACTCCCCCCTTAACATAAATTTCATCCTCGAAATTTAAACGTACCTTTTGAATTGAACATATGAGGATATTCTTTGTGCATTGCGGCTTCTTCTTCCCAAGTGATCTTTTCCATGTATTGGCTTCTCCAAGTTACCTTAACATAAAAGATATCCCAATTTCAGAGGCGTTGTACCTTCTGACTTGTGATCTTGGTTGATACAACTTTGAATATCAATTCCTCTATCAAGTTTAGAGGTTTTTCAGTCAATACGTGGGATGAATCTCTGAGGTACTTTTTTAGTAAGGAGTCGTGGAATACATCATGCACACTTGACATCGACGGTGGTAATGCAAGCTGGTATGCTACTTTACCACGTCTTTCTAAAATCTCATAAGGTCCCACATACCTAGGGCATAACTTTCCTTTCTTACCGAACCATTTCAAGCCCCTCATAGGTGATATCTTTAGAACCATTTTGTCACCTACAGCGAACTCAAGGTCTCGATGCCTATTATCCGCATTTTCTTTTGTTGGACTTGAGCTTCTTTACTCTCTCTTTGATCTTATCCAGCAATATACAAGTTTTTTCAACAAATTCTAGCTCCACAATCCTTCTTTCACCAACCTCATTCCAAAATAGAGGTGTTCGACATTTCCTACTATACAATGCTTCATATGGGGACTTCTGAATGGTAGCCTGATAGTTGTTGTTGTAAGCAAACTCAATCAGTGGTAGCTTTTCATCCGAAGCTCCTTTAAAATTAATTGCTCAAAGCATATCTTCTAAGATCTGAATAGTCTTTTTTTGAATAAATTTCAGCTACCCCCCATAATAGTTTTGAAACATCACCTACCCCCACACTTTTCAAAAAAAAAACAGCTACCACCCAAACTTTTACCACCGTTATAGATCCACTCCGTTTAACCAATTCCCCAGGGCAGACACTACGAGATGATCTCACAACTGACTCAGTACCTGCTATACTATATCTGTTCTAGGTAGCCTGTCTGCCTCCCATATATTATTCTCCGAACTATGCACTGAGCTACGTTGCCTAACTCGAGAGGTAATTTTCCCTATGGGCGGCTGATCTCCACTTTGCTTGCTAGTCTACAGGTGGACCTAGTGGATGAGAGGATCCTTGAGGACACCTTCTCAGCTGACCTTGATTGGGAGGCCATCAACAGGATGGGCATGAGAGAGATACATGTAGCGATGATGAGAGGAATGCTATGAGACGTCCTCTCACTCGGGTAGCGGCAGCAGATGTAGAGGCAACAGTAGTAGAGGTAGCAGAAGAGGCACACGAGGGTGGTAATGAGAAGGATGATGATCGGATGTACATGGATGTGGATGCCATCCCTCCTCCATCGCTACAATATTTTACTGGAGCTGGCCCTTCACCCCCACCACCAGATGACATGATGGGGCTGTTACGTGAGATTAAAGAGGCTCAGTACATGATTGATTGGAGAATAGGAGAGCTTCTAGATGCCCAACGCTCTACAGACCAGCGGGTAGTGGATCGGACGGCTAGTCTCCGAGAGACTCAGAGTCAAGTGGCCTAGCTCATGAGAGTATATGCTGAGGACTACGATAGAGATCGAGAGGCACCTCCTCCTCCAGCACCTCCAGCTCCATGATTGCCATTTATTTCTTTTTCCCTTTTATACTACAGAGTAATTGTCTGGATTGTGAACTGTACTCTAAATTTGATGTACATTTGTTTTATTCCCATATATATATATATTCCCCTTTACATATGTGCATTGTTTTTTTTTCTTAGTTTATGTCTCATACAACACAGGTGCTTATGGTGTGTTTTTATTACAGCTTTTAAATTTTATCCTAACTCAGTTCATGACTCATGTGGAAGTAGTTAGGTCAATGGGTAGAACCTGAGATGCTCTGATACCAAGTTGTCACACCCCAATTCTGGTCTAACTAGAATGGTGTGATGAACCACCAATAAACCAATAGTTCACCCAGAATCTTGTATAGGTCGTACCCACCATATCAAACCAAACACACATTTCACATTAATAATCAGAGGTAATAAACAAATAAGCAAAAGTCTTACAGATAATGAACTAAGAGTTTAACACTGATAAATAAGTACTTAATCCAATTATCTCCAAACCACAAGACATAAAAATAAATAATCAATTACATATCTGATGTTCAAATTATAACTAAACTTAAGCAAAAACACATTTATTGCACTCGCATGATAAATCATGCGCATTTCTTCAGCTTCGACGTCCATCGCAATGTGTCCATACATCGACGCATTAATATATTCTTCAATAGTAGGACCTACATCATCAACTAAAAATATTCGACGTCGAAAGGATGAACACACATCACGGCTCAGTGAGCAAACAAAACAATGCAACAAACATATGCATGCATTCATTTCATATCTTTGGTCTGGTTTTTAAGTTTGCAATGTGCTATAGAATGGTTTGGTGGCCGCCGCACCTCTGTACATGAGTGTGTGAATCTGCTTAATGGATTAAACACCATTACCGTCCCACATGCACCCACCATGGAATAGAGATAGAGCTAAAGTGTCCGGATCAAACACCGCCAATACTTCCCGTGATGCCCTACCCATACCAATACGTAAGCCCCTATTGGCGAGGCTTACAAACTAGGCTCGCAACTAACCAATTCTAATGCCAAATAGTATATCCAAGCCCTCACCCTAGCATCCCTCAATAGTTCTATAGAGATAGAGCTAAGACCCCCCGGCAGAGTCAGAGACCACACGGTCCGAGACTACCTCCCCTAATGCCCTACGCGTAATAATTATACTAAGGTAATGGCGATACGACGATGTTAGTGGGAAATACTTGAGTAGAGATAGAGCTAGAGTTTGGTGATGAGGTCGAAGACCACCATGCCACGTCCTCCCCCTGATGCTCCACTCACATCCAACACACCAACCATACACATATATTCACATGTCTGTTCCTAACGTCATCATCATCATCATGTTATAAATAAACAGAATTAAATATGCATGAACAGTAATAGCAAGAATATTGGATGACATGTGAGATGCACATTACAAGCATACAAACATAGAATCAATCATGGCATTGGACTCAATAAAAATAATCAGTTTGTTATTAACCAATTAGTTTAGGTCTTGTTCTCTCACTTGTTAGCAATACTCGATGTCCTTTCAAGTCTTGAAATTCTCTTTGAATTGATTTAACAACCTAAAAATTATATGAATTTAAATTAGGGTTCATATGTGACATGTTACAGTAGTCAAAAATCAAAATAGAGCACTGATAGGTGTCTGATTAGTCCTATGGTCTCATGCTATATCGACCTTACTGTCTACAGTCGATACCCTATGGTCGCATATGGTGCGACCGTAGCTATGACCATATGATTTTTGAAATCTTCTCGAATGCCTATGGTTAATCCTCTGGTCATACTGGTCATGCTATGGTTGACCGTAGCTGCGACCTTGAGATTTTTAGTCACAGTCTACATGAAATTCGAGTTCTTCTTAGATTAATTCTTCTGTTTTTTAATGGGGTTTATTCTAAGGTCATCCTATGGCCATCATAAGTAATTTCTTATCAACCCTAATCATCAAATTCACTCCTGATGGTTCTCCTTGGGATTTTATCAAGGAAATCACATAGATCATAATAGGTTGATATTGCCTATCCCTTCTCAGCAAATTCTTCTCCTTAGCTTTTTTTTCTTCTTCTCCTTTTCTTCCTTCTCTTCCTTCTCTTTCTCTAGGGTTTACTAATGTTTTAAAGGAGTGAAAAAGGGATGAGGGACATCCTTTATATAGAGAAAAACTCTCCATATAGAGTCCTCTATCAATTAGGAAAACAATCCCTTAGTTTAGGAAAGTTTCCAAAATTCAGACTCTGATTTTGGTTCTCACGGTCGATCATACGGTCGCATAAACCGTCAACCGTAAGGTCAAAATCATCGACCGTGGGGTTCTGGATTTTGTGATTTTTGGTTCCCTCCCTTATGGTCGACCATACCTACCCAGGCATGCGACCTTAGGTATGTTTTTAGTGTTTTTAATTCGATTCTCATACCTGGTTTGTAATTTATCTTCACACCCTCGGTCCACTTGGTTCAGGAATGATGGAAGGACCTGGCATGACACGGTTAGACTAAGTTAGTAGAGTGCGTGTAAGACCCGCATGCCACGAACCCGGCCTAACCTTATATTTTTTATCGGGACCCGTCTACATATCATGGTCGAGCCAAGTGGACCAAATGTGTGAAGAAAAATCAAGACCTAATATGAAAATTTACCCAAAAATAGTCAAAATGAGGGTAGGGTCGCATGTTTTAACAGGCAGGTCCGACCCTCCCATCGACCCTCACCATCGACCCTCAACCATCGGTCGCAGGGTCTATGAGTTGTCCGACCCTCCCATCGACCCTTACCATCGACCCTCGATATTCGGGAAAAACAGCACGAACCGAAAATTGAGAAACCTTTCTAATTTCAATTGGAACCTTTCCTAAAATCAATGAGACTTATTTTGGGAGGTTTTGCCCTATAAATAGGACGTCCCTAAGCCTCTTTCACTCCTTTTACAACCCTAATTGGATTAAGAGAAAGAGAAGAGAAGGAAGAGAAGAAGGGAAGGAAAACTTGAAGAAAAGGCTAAGGAAGAAGAGGAAATTCAGAGGAACTCTGAATCTCAGCAAACCTAAGGTATGAATACATTCCCCATGATTTATTTAAGACTTTAGAATGGTTTATGAAGAAGGTATGACTTAGAAGAAACCCAAATCATCCATCCATGGTTAGATTTTCATGGAAAACCATGGAGGAGATCATTAAAACCATGTAAGTGAATAAAGTATAGTTCTAAACCATAGAACATGTATAGAATGGATTGTGGAAGTAAGCCATAGGACCCAACCATGAAAGAGAGAATGAAATATGATATTTTTGACTCAAACCATGGAGGGTCGCACCTAGGGTCGATGGCAGATCCGACCCTAGCATTGACCCTCAGTGTTCGGGAAGTTCAGATTCGGGGGAGGGTCGCACCCAGGGTCGATCATGACTCCGACCCTACCTCCGACCCTCAGTTAACAGAATGGTTTTTAAATTCAGAATTAATTATAATTAAATTCTATCGACTTTGTTAGGTCTTCTAGCAATATAATATCAACGTAAAGGTGATTCTTAAAGCTTGGAAGAGTATCTATTAGCAAGCTAAGGTGAGAAAACGAAACTCTAAACTAATTGGTTAATAACAAACTGTTTTCTATTTCTTGAGTCCAATGCCATGCTTGATTCTATGCGAATATGTTTGTAATGTGCATACAACATGTCATCCAATATTTCTATTACTTGTTCATGCATATTTACTTTATTGTTTATAACATGATGATGATGATGATGATGATAGGAATAGGCATGTGATTGTATGTGTGTGGTTGGTGTACTTGATGCGAGCGAGTATCAGGGAAGGTGTGATGAGAATGTCAATAAATGTTAACCTTTGGCGGGTCTCAGCACTTTAGCTCTATCTCTAACTCAAGTCTTGTGCATTAGCATCGTTGTATCGCCATTACCTTAGCAGAACTATTATGTCATAGAGTATCAGGGGAGGTGGTCTCGGTCCTTGAGTCCTATACTCTACCGGGGGGCCTTAGCTCTATCTCTATGGACATTCTGAGGGATGCTGGGGTGAGGCCTTGGATACACTGTTTGGCATTAGGATTGATTAGTTGCGAGCCCAGTTTGCAGCCCTCGCCAACAAGGGCTTACGTGTTGGTATGACAATATATAGCAATAAACGTTAACCTTTGTTATATAATGTTCATGGTTGGGTGCATGTGAGTCGACGATAAACGTGATCTTCGGGTGACGTTACGCACTTGTGTATAGAGGCGGGGTCAATAAACGTGACCTTTGACTACCTAAACCTTTCTATTGCATACTGCAAACTTTAAACCAGACCAAAGATATGAATTGATTGCATGCATATGTACTGTTGCATTGTTTTGTTTACTCACTGAGCTCAAGTTGGAGAGCTGACCCTCGCGCGTGCAATTCTTTTTAGTTTCTGATGTTGCAGGTACTATGATTGAAGATTTTGTCTACACGCCAATATATGAACGGGTGGAGGCTATGAATGAACAAGCTGTGGAGAACGAACATGGTTCGTTAAGCGAGCGTTTCAGCGATGGATACTTTTAGTGTTTAGTTTTCGTATTTGGATATTGTAATATGTATTAAGTTATGTTTTGGTTACTTGGAAATAAATGAAATATTAATTATTTATCATGTTTAGACCTCAGTTCATTATCTGTAAGACTTCCGCTATTTATTTTATTACCTCTGATTAATGTGGAATGTGTTTTGGTTTATCATATGTGGGATAGCCTATTTTGAGATCCTGGTTGAACCGTTGGTTTATTGACGGTTCATTGCACCATTCCGAATGGTGTGGCATTGGGGTGTGACAACTTGGTATCAGAGCTCTCGTAGGCCTTACCCAGTAAACCTGAATACTTCTACTGGAGTCCATGAACTGAGTTAGGATAAATTAATAGCTTTAATACAAACAAACCATAAGCACCTGTGTTGGTTGAGACATAACTTAAACAAGACCATAATGTACATATTAAAGGTGAAATCATATATATACACTCACTCAGAAAGAGAAGATAAAAAATTATCCTAATAAACAAACAATTTAGGGTATTATCTATAAGTTGGGTAGTTATCCAAGTATACAAGGATATAGTACAGTAGCAAGAAGGGAGCTTCTGTAAAGCAGAAAATTTAATACCGAGTTAATACTCACAAGATGTGAAACATGATGTATTTGGGAAAGAAGAAAAATAGCTAGTAATGCCTAAATCCCTGTGGAGATAAAGTGAAAGATCTTGGGCTAAATCCAACAGAGATAGGAGAATAATGGCCATACATTATGAATAAGAATAACTACAAGAAGATAAAGTTATACTCTGGGTGACATGGAAACTCAGAGTGAGATCCACCACAAGCTGATCCATTACCCGCTGAGCATTAAGAAGAGGTTGCAACTTGACCCCACCACTATCAGGGTCGAGAATGGGTAATAAAAACTCATCTGAGTAGATGCTAAATAATGATAATCAGATTGGAGCAAATAAAAGGAGGTGAACAACCAAGCCACTCCAGCCAACCACTTGGACTACCAAGTACCTTGGTTATGGTTGTCATAAACTTGACCCAATAAAATGCAAGAACAACAACAGATGAGACCGACTATGCAAGTCGCTATGTAAATCACTACCCAAGTTGCTGATGCTACATCAACACCTCCGAGTCAAACCAAGTATGGTACCAATTGGTAGCATCACTGTACCCCAACACATGTTAGCTATAACACAGTGCTTACCATACAGTAAGTCCCAGTAATGCATACCCCAGTACAGAAGTTTGGTGCACAACAAGCAGTATATCAAGGTGGTTAACCTTACCAGCCACCGATGTATGGGATAGTTGCAATGATCCGACCAAGGATTGAATGAATATTTTCTGAAGACGAAGCCTTAAACGTTTTCAGTAGAGGACCAAATCTAATTGTGGCCATATAACTGGATATGATTATATAGGATGCGGTGCATTATTGATTTACTCTTATGATTATAGAGGATGCACATACCAAATTTTAAACTTTCGTGTCTTGACAGGATACCTTCTTGATTTAACCTGTCAATTGGAGTTACAGATAATATTTCTTTAGTATTAGTCCTGATTATACCAATCTGCACCATTTTCATGATCGACAACATGAACAGAGATACGAACTAAATGAACAGTTAAATGTATAATCATGTTGAGCGTACATCTACTGATTTATATTTGATTTATTGATGTACGAAATTTTCTCCAAATTTATACCTGATATACTGATGTGTGAAATCTTTCTCCAGATTTACTCCTGTAGTGCCTCGACCAATGGCATTATATATTCGATAGAACCTGTAACCATGAGGTTAAGAACTGAAAAACCTCTATTCCATGTATTTGGACCACCGTGCAACCTAACAACCTTTGGATGCCGGTTGGATTACCACAGATTTACTCCTGATCCTTTAAACCTAGGTTCACTAGATAAAGCAAGTATTGCCATTATGCTAAATTGAAAGAAGGAAATGAATTATTTTGGACAAACATTCTGATTTATACACTCCCTGATCATTGTTGATAAAGATGTGTAGTGATAATGAAATTATTGGAAGAAAGATGATTGGATTCAGATTAAATGCTATAGCCAATGAAACTCAGATGAAGTGATGGAGAATTTGTTTTGAGATTGCTAAATGGATGGATATGAATCATGTCTATAAAAGAGTGCATGAGAAAAAGTGAGAACTATCAAGAGTAGCCAGTAAAGAAATAGATAGCACTCAAGTAGAGTTATGGTTATATCGGTATGAATTTTGAAAGGTAGAAGATTCCTAAAGACAAATTTAAGAGTGGATACAAGGATAAGTCATGGCATAAGTAGTACTCGATTTAATACAATGATAATTGAGTTATGCCCAATGTTGAGGGATATGATTAAGTCAAGACCAAATAGTTTGGTAGAATTAATGAAATTTTGAGCATATTCCCTAATGCTTAGACTTGGAATATGTAATGAGTAAATAGTCAGAAGATACTTTTTGAGATATATAATAGAATGATAAAAGGAGGTGTAAGCTAATGAGCTTTTGGGATATATGAGATTTTGACAATAGTCTTCGAGAAAATCATAAGAGATGAAGGAACTAGACAAGCTCTTCAGACCTTATACCAGATTTTGCTAGTTCAAGACCTTTGGACTAGATGTTGTATGGGATGAGTGTTACGAAAAATGTCCAAATCTTATGGATGGACATAATTTAGATGCAACCTGAGTCAACTTGAGATGGTAGACTTTGACGTCATCTTGGAAATAGACTGGTTGTCTCAATACTCTACAAGTGATTATGTGCATAGAAGAGGTTATCATTCAAGAATAAAATGGTATATGATTTAGTATCATTGGGAGTATGTTGCCTAGGAAGTGAAAGCTGATACTCTCTATGCTAAAGGCGAAGAGATGCTTTGAAGAGAAATGAGTTGGATATATGGTATCTGTGGTATACGTTACCAAAGAAGCACCACAGATGACAGATATTGATGTGATGCATAAATTTCCGGATGTGTCTCCAGGAGACTTACCGGGTTATCACCTGATCGTGCGACCGAGTTCGTCATCGACTTGTTACTAAGGACGATACTCGTGTCAAAGGCACCTGTAGAGTAGCTTCTATGGAGTTAAAGGGATTGAGACGCAACTACAACAGTTATTAGACAAGGGTTCTAATTGGCTAAGTATTGCATAATGGGAAGTGCCAATGCAATTCATGAAGAAGAAGGACGGTAGTGTCAGATTATGTATAGACTACCGGGAACTAAACAAGTTCAAGATCAAGAATCGATATCTACTACCTCAGATCGATGACTTGTTTAAATAGTTGCAAGGAGCAAAGGTATTTTCTAAGATTGATCTTCGATCAAGATAGCATCAGCTGAAGAATTTGGACAGAAATATCTCGAAGATAGCTTTTAGAATCGAGATTGGACATTATGAGTTATCGATTTGGATGTTTGGATTAACCAATGCCCTTACATCTTTTATGGAACTGATGAACTGGGTGTTTCATGACATGTTGGACACGTCGATCATAGTTTTCATAGAGGATATTTGGTTGATTCCAAGAATGAAGCAACTCATATAACGAATTTTAGAACAACTTCACGACAGCTGAGAAGTGAAAAGCTTCATGTCAAGTCCAAGAAACATGAGACATGATAAAACTAAATGATCTTCTTAGATCACGTAGCATCATATAAAGGGATTAAAGTGGACCCTATTCAGATAGAAGCAATTGTATGGAATATTGCGAAGATGAGAAGTTTCTTGGTTTTAGCTGATTATTACAGACGATGCTTGGAGGACCACTCTAAGATCACAAAACCTCCTACCAAGCTAACCAGGAAGGGAGAGGAGTTTAATTTGACTGACAAGGGTGAAGGATATTTCTAGATTCTAAAGTAAGATTGATATCAGCTCCCATCTTGATCGTTCTGGCACTAGGGAAACCTTTTACCCTATCCATTGGAGCTTTCGGATTGGATCTTGGATGCGGGTTGGTGTAAGGTAAATAAGCGATTTCATATGCTGTAAGAAAACTGAAAGAGCATGAGAAGAGTTATCCAACTCATGATTGGAGTAAACAATTGTGATTCATGCAATCAAGACTTGGAGACATTATTTAAACGGAAAGGAATTTTAGATTAGATCGGACTACAAGTGTTTTATTTATCTCTTCATTAGAAAGAGTTGAAAATGAGGATAGGAAAAAGGTTTGAATATTGAAGGATTAAGACCGTGATATTCAAGGTCACTGAGCAAGGCTAATGTAGTAGCTAAGCCTTAAGCAAAAAGGGATTGTGAGGTCTGAAGAAGGACCGAGTATAAATGTTGCCTTATGTTCTGCAGCAACAGATTCAGATTTGGAAAAGAGTAACATATAATAGAAGCTAGTGATGATCCAATCGAGCGAGAACTTATGGATGAATTATGAAACAATAGTTCGGTTGCATTTATGGCATTAACAATCATCTCTGAATTGGTGGATGAAATAAAAGTAGCAATTTTATTAAATCTGTATATAAGAATAATGTCAGGAGATTTAGAGAAAGAAAAACCTAACCCTGACTTACTTTGGATGCAGAGATGGTACTCAGATACAGAGGCAGATTCTGAATACATGAAGATAAAGACTTGGATACTATGAAGAGGATAATGATAAGAGGCCATTGTACTCAATATTCAGTACATACTAGAGTACCAATATGTATCATGACATGAAGAGATTATTTTGGCAGAAAGGGAATGGAAGTGGTTGTGGATAGATGCATGTTTCAGTAATTGAATTATCAGCAAGTAAAGGCTGAAAGACAAAGACCAACATGGCTACAACAATAATTATCAAAGCCAGTCTGGAAGTGAAACTGCATTACAATGAACTATGTCACTGATTTGCCACTGACTCCTAGATCGATCGACGCAGTGGGTGATTGTTGATCGCCTTGTGAAGATAGCTCATTCCATTGTTATACGACCTCGGTATGCTTTAGAGCGGCTAAATAAGCTATATGTAGATAACATTGCCAGATTGAATGGTATGCATGAGAGCTTAGTGTCGGTCAGAGGCTTATGCCTTATCTCGAAGTTTTGGGAGGATCTACAGAAAATAATGGGGACAAAGTTGAAGTTTAGTACCGTACTTTATCTCAAACCGAAGGATAGTCGGGGCAGATTATACAAATCCTAAGAGATATGCCCCGAGCTTGTAAAAATTGATTTCAAGGAACTTGAGTTGAGAAGTTACCGTGAATTGAAGTTGCTATTAAGCTACCATGTAAATGTTACCTATGAAACATGGTACGGTAGAAATGTCAAATTCCTTTATTTTGGAATAAAGTCGATGAATGAAGAATTTTGAGATCCTGGTTGAACCGTTGGTTTATTGACAGTTCATCACACCATTCCGAATGGTGCGGAATTGGGGTGTGACAGTGCGGGTCTTACAGTTTTAATGCAATGCATGCTCATACTTAGCAATAATGGAAAACATATAATTAAATAACAACCTAAGCATGTTACTAGTAAAATAGGCATGTTATTAAGAAGGCCCTATGTTTATGGTCTAGACCGCTCATTTGATTGCACAAGGAGTGCTGCGGTAATCCAAACCCAACAAAAGGCTTTAACAATCATCCTTTGCACAATACCTATTTAATATATAAGGATTCATTAGTTCGTTGTATAGGTTTTAATCATCATGGATAAAACTTACATGTCCATACACGAGTACCAAGACAAGCTAGAAACCCAACGGTTGGTCTCTCTAGTCATTTCTAGGTAAACTGGTTCAAATTGACTGAACCAGAGGATGGAACTGGTGAAGGGTTCCTCCAGTACAATCAATCGGTTAATACTTAGAGTATTTTGTAAGTAGATAGAACCGGAGGGATGAGTAGATGCTTGACCATCTGACAGGTCATTCGGTTTGTATACTGTTATATACCCTGGGATTCTAATAGGTTTTTCGAAGGCTTTGTTGGGTGGTCATTCATTCGGTACTAACTCTGCTTAACTTTAAGCTTAAACTAAGGATTCGAACCAATCAGACCAATCAAAAAACCAGTTGGATGGCTGGGAAGATAATTCGGAGGATCGTGCCTCCAGGATGAGACTTCGGTACCAGACTCTGGTCAGTTTATTAGTCATAAGCCAAGGCATTTGCCTTGGCGAAGCCATGGTTTAAACTACTCGGAAGAATGGACATAATCGTGCCTTCAGTACGAGGCTCTGGTGCAAACCCAAAAACCAGGTCACGAACCAAGCTTGGTCTCCAAGCTTTGGAGACTTGATTTCTCTTTCATGGTTCCCATTTTAGTTGGTGGGAAACTCATTCCCACCATTGTTAGGTACAATGGGAGCCATTTATGGCTCTAATACTCCCTTAAAGGAGTTGGTGAGATACAAACTTAGATCTAAGTCATTAATGGAATCTCCATTAATGGAGCTTCAACAACCAAGCTTCTTGCATTTATTCATTAAAGGAAAGAGGAAGGAAAGAAACCTCCCTCCAATAACTCCTTCAGGAGTGGGTGAACCCAAACCTTGGTTTTCTAGGTCATTAAGGGAGCCACCATTAATGGAGCTCAACCACTTAAGGCTCTATGCATTAAATACCAAACAAGGAAGAAGGAGGTAGATTAAACTCACCTCCAGGGAAGTCAGTGCTAGGGTTTGGAGCTTTAGCTTTAAGCTCTTCCTCTTCTCTTCTTTTCATTCTCAATCTCCTATGTTTCCAAGAAGAGTGAAAGGAGGCTTTGCCCTCCCTTTTATGGAGAATCAGGGAGAGAGAAGGTGCCTGATTTGAGTTCAACCGGTTAACATCAACAGGGTGATCGATCTATCGGATGATCCTATAATTGGGCCAAAATGTAGCATATTGGCCATCTTTTTAGCCCAGATGCTTTGAGATGCATATCCCTTTCATCCAAGGTTTACTAGGACACCTTATACTACCAAATATATTTAGAGAAGATTGACCTAATGTTTGGATAACATCATCAGGTCTGCATCAGGTGCTCCATCAGTCGATGTGTTGAGACTTGGTACAGGAGGAATCCAGGTTACTAAAGGGATTCCAGGTGTGGATCTCACATGATCATTCATTCGGCACTGCCTTTGCTTAGCATTAAGCCTAAACGGAGGGTTTAAGTCAATCAAACCTACAAAAAAATAGGTTGGATGACTAAGAGGATAAATAAAGGATCGTGTCTCCCGGGAGGTCCTCCGGTATGACGCTCCGGTGGGTTCATTGGTCATAAGCCAAGGCATTTGCCTTGGTGGAGCCTTGGTCTAAGCTAACTGAAAGAACGGACATAACCATGCCTTCGGTATGAGGCCTCGATTCAGACCTATAAACCAAGTTAAGAACCGAGCTTGGTTTCTAAGCTTTGGAGACTTGTTCTCCACTTAAATACTCCCATTTTAGTTGGTGGGAAACTTATTCCCACCATTATTAGGCATAATAAGAGCCATAAAATTTCCATTTGACTCCATTAATGGAGTGGGTAAACCAAACCTAGGTTTGCTAGGTTATTAATGATGGTCACCATTAATGGTGCTCAACCACCATGGTTGCTAGCCTTAAACACCAAGGAAGAAGGAGGAAGTTCATTGTACTTACCTCCAAGGGAAAAGGTTAGGGCTTGGAGCTTTAGCTTCAAGCTTTCTCCTCTACTTCTTCTCTTCTCTTTTCTCTCACTCTCCTACATTTCCAAGAATAGAAAAAAGGAGGAATGAGGCCTCTTTTTACAGAAATCATGGAGAGAGAAGATCAAATCTCCTAATTAATCGATTGCTGATAATTGGGTGATCGATCATCCAATTGATTATTCGGTTAGGCTAAAATATAACTTATTGACCATCTATTTGGTAAAATGACTTGGGATATGTACCCATTCCACCTATGGTCTACTAGGATACCTTACCCCACCAAATACACATAGTAAGGAATTACCTACGGCTCAGATACCACAATTGGGTCTACATTAGGGGCTCTATCAATCGATGTGTTGAGACCTAGCACAGGAGGAATCCGGGTAAGTAAGGGATTCTGGGTATGGGTCTCACACATATGGTACAATAGATGAATGATAATAAGTCAAAAAGACAAAGTAAAATACCCATATGAACACTCTAAGATCTGAGAGAGATACCGAAAGACTAATGACATAAATTAAAGTTGGATCTCAAGGATTTGGAATCGGATCTAGAGGTTTCTATGCCAGATCTAGCATCTCGGCTAGTGGTTGAGTTCAAATGGTATCTAAAAAGTAATGTAGAAAAGGATCCATGACCCCAAAAGTCACAGGCACCCTTGGGGGAGTATGGGCAATACCCTAAAGAAAAATCGCAGCCAACAATACCACTAGTCACACAGCCAATCATTAGTGACGTATGACCATGACCTCTAGCAGCACACATTTTTGTGTCTGATACCTGCCAAACTCGGCCAATGACTTGTTGTGACTTGGTTTGACCTACCTATGGGCTTGGAATCCTATTATCATATTTATTACTATGTTTCCTCCGTTATTTTACGTGTTAGTGTAATGATTTTGGCTTATGAATTAAAGGTCGATTATTCTTATCACCTATCATGATTGGATAGCAGGTGTAGTATGCTAGGATTTGTCTAATAGACCCTTGGATAGCTTATGAACCTTGTTGAGGGTCAAAAGCTCTACACCTTCATTTTGAGAAGTCCTTCTTAGTATTAAGTCCAAAATTGTAAGAATGGACTATCAAACGAGATGTTCATTCCTACGCAATGTTCTACTTGGACGACAGCTGGTCTTAAGATGGAATTAAACCATGGACTTTGTAGGACAACCCTAAGACCAAGGGCAGCAATGCAAGCATAAGATACATAGTGATTATATAGTCATTCAATTGCCATTGGCCCTAGCCAATAAATTATTTGGTGGAAACTAACCCATGCACCACCTACCTCGTATAGTCAACATGCCCCTATAATTTAGAGACTTCTAGAATAGAATTAGTAACTAATACTTAATGCTATGCTATGATAAACAGACAGTTGATAGTAGGCATGAATATTAGACAAGTTGGTAACACAGTGAACACAGGAACAATAGGCTTGAATTTAAAGCAATGTTAGAATTAACCATGTAAGATGATAGAATAATGAATAATAGTGTATATGATTTTGATAGAGATATGGAGAACACTTCGATAGGAAGCTACTTGATTGAGACGAGGTAGTTGAATTATCTAGCTTTTGATAAGGGAACTCGAACCTTTAGTTGCTTGCATTTTTCTATTACTTATGTTGTGTGTTGATGTGAGATTGATAACATGCTATTGTCTAATAACATGCCATCCAATATACTGATTTGTTTGCTCATGCATATGAATTTTCTTGTATGCGATTAGCGGTTGCGGTAGTAGTGGAAGCGAGTGGAATGGGACACTCGTGACCGTTTCCATGAAAGCGACCGGTATGGGTGATTCATGATGTCTGGTTAAGTTGGTAAGAAGGAAGGTGGGTGGAATGGGATGCTTGCACCACTTCTTACCAGTGCTACTTTGCATTGACCATATGTAACTTAGTGAAGTCATGATGTCCTAAGTGGGGACTGGATGGGGTTAAAGCTTCATGGCATTACGGTCCAAATGAATAATTATGTGGACATGGCTAGTCGAGCATAAATACCCGAATAATTTTACCCCTAGCCAATGAGGGGTTATGTATTAGCTTGGGTTCAATAAAGGTGAGTATGAACATAGGCTGCGATGCTTCTCATGTCCGATGTAGTGTGAATGGACCGACGAGTCGATTAGTGGGATTATCACCTCCTTAAGTGCCACGAGGTGGACTTGAGATGAGTTACGGTCGGGAGGACCAAGATGACATACCCATATATGGGGGAATATTTGTTATATGCAGAGTGAGGCGGCATTCATTCGATGGGGGTGACCCATACAACCTAGATGCTCCGTTTTAGTAGTCCCGAGTTGGCACTTAGAGTTATCTTACTTGACCATAGTTGATAGTTGCATGCATTTTCTTATTGCATGTTTGATTTTCTTACTAAGCTCGGCGGTTGAGCTTACCCTTTGTACGTATAAATATTTTAGATATTACGGGTACATCGGTCGATGCTTAGGGAGCTATTCATCCGGTATGGAGGATGATGTTAGTGAACCTCGGGAAGATATCCATGATCCTTCGTGGCGATTCATAGAGACTACTTATAGGCTTAGGATGTGCCTACTTATTTTAGTACTTTTGCTTTTAGGTTGATTATTTGGGGTATGTTTTATTTTACGGATAAACTTGGCACAAGATTTTAATTATTTTGGAAACTTTGACAATGGTAGAATTTGGACAATTAAAACTTGGAACATTAGTTTGTCAACCTTAAAAATTTGGTATTTGAACAAGACTTTCTATATTTACATTCTTGATTTTAATAATAGGTTTAATTAAGATGTTTTATTTTACTCCCGATAGCTTTGTGAGTATTGATGTAGATCGTTAGACGGTTGTCTTGTGACGTGTGATCCTCGAAGGAGATTTTTAATGCCCTAATAGAATGCGGAGATCCCATTACATTCCACGGTATCGATATGTCGAGAACGGAGTGTGACAAAAGTTGGTATTAGAGCCTAGTCACACAATAGTCACTAACAATTCTACCCACATGTAAAACATAAATATTGACATTAGATGAAATTAAATAACTTACCAAATGAGAATAAGCTATAGGCGAGACCAAAGAACAACAACAAAAATTAAAAAGCATAATATATAAACCGAGATGAGATAAGCTTTAACAAGTGAACAATGTTTATGAGACGGGTAGGTATTCATAGGCTGAAACCTTACCCTTAGAAGAAATGAGGTAAGCCAATTGAATCAAACTAGCAAACAGATAAAGGATACTTTCGTTGATTCCCTTTTGGTTCAGCCCACTT